>JAQQAE010001356.1:0-25885 GCA_029823295.1 Pseudamia nigra
GGAGATTTATGGATGTGGTGAAGGAGGACATGAAGGTAGTTGGTGTGAGAGAAGAAGATGCAGAGGATAGGGTAAGACGGAGGCAGATGATTCGCTGTGGCAACCCCTGAAGGGAACAGCCGAAAGGAAAAGAAGAAGACAGATGCAGGTACACAAGCCTAGAGCGACGTCTAGCGGCTGTCAGTGTCACAAACACCCAATACTCGAAATATTTTAATATATTCGTTACTCCGGTATATTTGTCGCTCCCCTAGCCAGACTATGCAAAAAACCGCAACGTGTAATCTGGAAAATACAGTAATAATGATGTCTGTGTAATGTGCTTTTGCATTCCTACATCTGAAACCTCTCCTTGTACTCTTTGCTAATGTGCTCCCTTAAAAACTACATAACTCACTTCAAAACTGCCACAACATACTGACAGATCATACATTATGCTTTTGACAGATCTTTGTTTTACATGACCTTTGTACTCTTTCATATCTTGTATTAGATCCTCTTTCACTGTTCTTTTATTCTTCATTTAAATTGGCCAGTAATAAAATACTACCCATGGCATGCAATGAGGGTTTGCACATTAGCAGAAAAAAGGAAAACAAAATCCAAAGGGATTATGTTGTCAGTGCAGGATATCTATCAGAAAACATGCTGGAAGAGTTTCAAGCAGATGGATAAAGTCACCCACCCCCAGTGAATTTTCCACTGAACTGTATGGAATTATACTTATTCTATGACTGCATGCTTCTCAACCTCAAACTAGACTGTGGCTTTGTTTTGGAAACACCCTCCGTCTGTCTAAGTAAGGGGTACCTCTCGTCTCTGGTTCCACAACATGGCTGCCCCAGAGTTGTGGATAGTGGTCAGCTCTGGCTGAGGGTTTTTGGGAAACAGAAGAGGTTGCTGGCACCGTCTCAGTGGGGCTGAGGGCTCTCCACACAAAGTCCCTGCGGCTGCCCCGGCTGGATGGTGAGAAAGACACAACGGAAGCAACAAAGTTATTAATAAAGCTTTTAAAGCCTGAGCAGAGAGTAATACACTTTAGTATTCAAACATACTTTAGTCTTTCAGCAGATTACATTGAAGCCAGACAGGACACACCAGAGACAAATTACAAAACATGAGTCAGGCTTCAAAGCAACGGATTCGTACCATATGGACACTAATCCAATTAACCACAGAGACCCCCTTGGACCCTAGTGTTGCTCTTCCATGAGGCGGTCACACTTACCCACAACATTCATATTCTCAGATTTGACAAAACATCACCTTTATTAACATCTAACGTAACATGTGACAAAATCACTAAGAACCTACAGAAACAGCATCAAATCCGATTGGCTGACTGCAACAGACCCAGAAATGCCATGGAACATTTCCAGGCAGATGACTTGAATGCCAAAACTCGCGTAACTCTGTAATGCTTGAATTCTCCTTTTGCAGAAAAGGCATTAAAATGCAGTGTTTGCCCCACACTGGGAAGGCAGACGGTCATAAAGCCGCATAAGGCAACAGCACCTCTAGTCCAGAGGGCCAGGGAGGGGACAGACTGCCTTTGTCATAAGGAAACAACGGCTGCTGAAGAGTCTGGGGAGTGACTGCAGTTCTTAATGGAGTGAAGTGAATCAGCAATGTTGAGAGCCTCCATCATTCAACAAAAGCTCTTTTATTACCGACTCCACATTTCTGAGTCTGATCAATCCTCTGGACAGTGAACAACAAACGGAAGATGGACAAGGACTGAAGTAGTTTGACATGCATTAACTTATCATCACAACAACACGTTGCCTTCTACTTAACTTTATAGATCTCCTGGGGCCATGACATAAAATTATGACATAAGTGATCAACAAGCCTGGAGACAAGAAGAGCAACCATGCAGCTGTCCTGGCTTCCTCCTTGATTGCAGCTGCTTCTTATCCGGACAAAAAGATAAGGATGCAACAACAGCCATTGTGTCTCAGGATGCACTGATTGTGGAATTCTGATCCAATACAATCCTTTAAAGACAGTGTGGCCAATATCTGGTTGGTTTGTTCTGTGTTGCTAAATATTCACCCTTTTCTGCCACATTAGCAAATACATTCATTAATTCTCTACCCTTTCATCTACAGAGGCTGGGTGGGAGGACCATAGCCTATCCTATATTGGTTGGAAAAAAAAAACTGAGCAGTTTTAGAGTCTTTCATGCCTTTGCTAATCTGACTTCAAATGAACACAACCTCAATCATTCAAACAAACACACCTTTAAAAATGTCACGTGTTGCGTTTTTTAAATTTCTATGTGCACAACTTACACATGTCTATTAAGGGCCTCGGAGGAAGTGTGGACAAAAATAAGTGTGCTGATTTGAGTTTTCCTTGGTTTTCCAAGGACCTCTTTCTAGCTCTGCCACACATGGTGTGATTTCACTGTGAACTGTTGTAACTACCCACCCACCCATAATCATACCATAAAACGTTCTGATTGGTTGAACCACAGGTCATTCTTAAAGTGACTTCAGAACAGATCCTGACACAAAGCCAATGTACATACAGAGTAATGCGCTTTTCATTAGTTTTATGAAGAAAAAAATGAATACTGGTCAGATGTTCATGGGTGCAAAGTTAATTGTAACCTGAATATGATTGGTCGCAAATCGCAAACATTGAAATTTTTTTTCCCGTTGTCCTGTTGTGTGGATTTTTTTTACAACTAACAGTACTGAGCATATGCACCTTTAATACATCAGATGAGGTTGTGTCAGGAAGGGCATCCAACGTAAAACTATGCCAGATCAAACATGCGAATCATTGGTATTTCGCTGTGGCGATCCCTGAGGGGAGCAGCCGAAAGGAGAAGAAGAAGATGAGTACTGCTCACAGCTGTCAGTGAATGTCATCTTTTTGATGATGTTTGTCAGTCAGGTGAGGTACACTTGATACCGTTTTGCTGCAGATGGATGGGCGCATACTTAATTGTATCTGAAAACCCAATATTTACACAGAAAAACCTGCAACGCTGCACAATAAAGCCCAAATTCACAGTGAGGCCTGTGGATTATTCTGATCAGCCAGTGAGGGTTTTTGGCATCCTGATGACCAGTCTCCAGGCACAAATCTGACACGTAAATTAACTCTACAGAGACCTGCCCTATTCTGGGAAGTCCAGAATCATCAAAACCAGTCAGTCGAGTTCCTGGTGGTCTAGAGAACTAACATGTAATGACCTAAATGCAAACTATATACAGTATGTTGTGTAGTTGTAGCTTGTACTAGGAATGTATGAAAATAAAATAATGCATCTGTTCTCAGCAACTGTGAAATGTAAACATGAGACACCAACCACAAGTTATATGCCATGTGAACAGTTTTCTGCAGTGGCCAGTGTGAAAACATGTGATTTCTGGTCTGGTTAATGATTTAACTGCCCTTTGCTCAAATTGGATTCTGTTGCTAAACGGATTTTCACACTTTATCACAAATCTCTGAGGCTTTTCCAAACCACCCTAAGTGACCAACTAAGGTGCCCACTCCCTATCACAAGCTGACAAAAGAGGGGTTTTACAGGTTTTTATTCAAGCCCATGTAGCTGTATTTGCAAAAACTCTGAAAATGCAACAACATCCACAGGTCTCATATCCATGGCTGCATTTGTCTGCTGCTCAGCCTGTACTCAAAATAAAACTTGCCTCTTGACGACGCAAGGCCACATATTTTAACCAATCGGCACATTTTTACTGACCCATTTCTTTCCATCAAAGTCTGATCCTCATCCCCATTTAACAAAGCTTAGCTTCAAATTACCCTTATCCCAGTACTCCAAGCTTTTGGGCTTTAATGTTTGTGGAATGTTCTTTCTGACAGTCTAAATGGAAAAAACACTAAATAACACTCCGGTTTGTATATTTTTCTAGTTTCTGTTAAAAGAGTTCCATGGTACATTTTGCTTACATAATAAGATTTCTGATGCTTTTGTTTCCTTCTACAAGCCTCAACCTACCCCTACATTAACTTTGCACTTTAGGCTACACTGTGTGGCTTCTTCTGGCCTTGAGGATGTCATAATGATCATGAGCAAACGTTTAAGTGACAGGTTAAATTACTGGGTGGATTGTTCCTCCGATGAGCGTGGGGGTCCTCGGGTTCTGCAAAAATGCTGGAGGCCATCTTGTTCTTGCGCTGGGGAGTTGTGTTGTCGTCTGTGCCAAAGGAGAAGCTGGTTTCCCCGCCTGGCGGTCGTAGTACCCTGGGAAGCAACAAATGAAGGATTACGATATCACTTGATTGACATCCTTTCCCTTCCCCCACATTTAGGTCAAACTAATGCGCAAGGCCACCCCAGGGATGAGCTGCATAGAATAAAAAGAAAAAAAATTCAATAGCCAAATAAAACATGAGGTTGTCTCCAGCTTCACACAGCCTTCTCCCCAACTCCTTTCTTAGACATACCATACACATAAAAACATACAGACTACCAGCAAGGTCTCTCCCCTCTAAGCCCCGGCTGTCACACAATCTCTGCCCTGCAGCTGACTCCAGTTGCATATAATCACAGTTTGCTGGCTAGCTGCTGCCGCTCCTCTACATGGATTCCTTTGCACTGACACAAGAGGGGCCAGTGTTATTTCCTGGTAGAATTTTTAATACATACTATCAAAACACTGAATTAAATTCTATGCTCTTTATGTGTGAAAAGTCTGAGCTAGAGGGCAAAATATAGGTCACCTTGTATATAGATTGTTCTAGAAAGGCTGCTAACAAACAAGTCATGAAAACAAAGCCCACTTTTCCTCCAACATTCCTTACACCACAAGCTGAACAAAAGGAACTCCATAATGAGAGGGGAACCCTTATTCTCTTGCTGTGCTGAAGGACAGTTGGGGTGGAGGACACAAACTGATGTGTTCGCAAGGCCCCTGCTGGACCCCTCCCTCTTTTTTCTAGCAAACTCCTCTCCTCAGAGTCCCTGAAGCCACCAGCTGACACAGTGAGCAGCTGTCTGTGGGCCAGACGGGCAGATGGAGGCCAAAGAACTTAGTTTTCAAAGCAGCACTAGAAAGAGAGCAATAAGAGGAGAAAACTGCATGGACTGCACTGGTGTGGATTTTCTCAATCAATTCATGTACACACACTAGTGTCCGTCACACTTGGCTATGACAGTAATGCCTAAACCAGACTTCACCTCCCGGCCAGAGGATGAGCTCATGCTTTCCACACGGATTGCAAGGGAGAAAAGGCTTTTAGCTGCATGGCAGCAGACCCCACCCTAAAATCAAACTGCAAATAATATAAATGAAATAGCAACTGTTAAATACCTGGAGCAGCTTCGGGCAGATGGAGCTAGTACAGATCCACCAGAGCCCTACAGCTAAAGATGGCATGTCTGATAAGGCAGGGCAGGAGGCTTTGATGGCCTAGTAAGATTTTAGCCTGATACTGCTCAAGTTGCTGATAGACTGCTGCTGTACAGATCCCCTCGATGAGCCAGCAGCAGAAATGACCAGGCTCTCGTAAAAGGGGCTTTAAGGAGCAAAAGCAAAAGAGCTAAAGAAAGATTTACAGGCTTAGCTAACTCAAAGCCCCCACCCAGGCCCCCGCATCATCAGAAAACAGCATGCGACTTCCAAACGCCTGATGACTGACTGAGCTATTTGACATGCTCAGTCAGCGAAGCCTGACAAATAGTACTAGTTTCTTACATGCTCCGGTTTACATCCCTTAAAACATCCCAAATGACTGCGGCAGCCATATGTTAAAGGCATTTTCTTTGTATTGTTTTTACTGCAAAAGGGGAGGAAGGCATGCAGACGAGACACATCAGTTACTGGAAAGCTATGGCTGCGTGTTTAAAGCATGAGTGGTCCTCTTAAGTTTCTCACTTAAAACAATGATTCACCAGACACCGAGTGAGTCAACACTGACATATAGAGAGGTACAGTGAGACAATAAAACAGATACAGTACATCTGAGCCTCTCTGAACTTCCGTGATAATGACATTTGCAGGCCAGAGAACTCTCTTGGATTCTTTTTGTGCTCAAGTACATGAGCCTTTCTTGATTCTCTACTGATAAAACGGCTACAACTCCAAGTTAACAAAAGCCATAACATATTTTCTTTGAAAGAGCAGCCTATTCAGAAATCCCCTCGGGAGAAGATCTGTGACTTCGACTACAAAAAAGTTATTCTACAGTGGACCAGATGAAAACTAGGATTGAGTAGGTTTGTCCATTTCCGCAAGCAGCAAATAAAAAGAATCCCTTCAGCCACTTCTCCTTTCTTTAACTTCTGTGCCAAATTATTTGCAATTGACAAGCACATTTGCCTAACTTTGTGTAGCTAAAGGCTATATAGTGCATCGGACACGCAATAAGATTAAGTTAATAAGCAAGACTATGTGACAGTTTAGCTAAATCCACAAAATCCCCTGCAAACCACCGCCGGTTAAATATTAGTGCAGCCTTCTTTAAAACAAACGCAGAAAGAGGCGTTTGCTAGCTGAAAGGCTCGCCCGCATCCCGCTTCTATTGTTCCCCGTCAAAGGGTTTCAGCTCCTTTTACCTGGAACTGCTTTTAGCACCAGGGTCCATTCCTTGAAAGGTGGTTGTCGTCGTCATCTTTATGGGATATTTCGGTGCCTCGGTAGTGACAAATAGCCAGTGGAAAACTAAGGAAAAAAATCCTCGTCCTTCCCCGTAGAGATGCGACGGGATGTAGACTCCACCCGACACTGGAAAACGTAACGGAAACCAGATCGGCTGGTTCTGCGGTGCCAGCCCAGGAGATCCAGCCCACCAGCGCCAAGCCAGCTCCGATTGGACAAAACGCTACAGAACGTATCTCTGATTGGACCAAGCTCAACAGAACTTATCTCTGATTGGACAGAACTTCAGCGATCACTCCTCTTGTTGGTGGCAGGTCTCAGCATCATGACAAGGATCAGACTTTGCAACCCAGCCCCGAGGGCACACTTTTTAATTTCTATGCATTCATTGTGATAGTATTTAAAGGATACAATAAAACCAGGGTAACCTTTCACATAAAGTCCCTTTTAATCTTTGTGAACAGTGGTTCCCAAACTTGTTCAGCTCAACAAACAAAAAAAAGATACATCTCCGTGGGACCAAACTTTGATAAAAGCACTTATAAATGGAAATAATAGCTCATTCTCTTTTTAACCGTTTTGTCTTTACATTTAAAAGATAATGAGATTATGAGAGACAATGCATAAACACTAAATTTAGTTGTTTTGCTTATTTTGATTTAACAAAAATAAGCATTACAAAGGCAAAATAATCAATAAAATGAACAAAAATGAATAAGAAACTTAAAATACCAACACAAAGTGTACAAAACAATCAGGAAAATGAAAAAACATGACTGAAAATAACACAGCAAAGGAACAAAAAATATGATAATCAGGAAAATGTGCAAAAATAATTAAGGACCCAAAATGAACAAAAATAATAAACAAAAACAATGCACAATCAACAAAATAAAAAATACTGAATAAATAAAAAAAAAAAAACATAAGGAAACCAATATAAATGGCTCTCTGAAGACCTGAAAATTAGATAATAGATTCATGCACTAAAATCATTATTAGGCTCTTGTAAAATGGAAATACTTTTAGTAAAAGAGAGAAAGTCCAACAGTAACATTGAAGAGGTAGACAAAATCTGGGAAAGCTTGGAAAAAGACATTTTTATTTTAACAAGCATCTTAATAGACAGCACAGATGTTTATTTGACTGAAACATCTCTTCAGGCTTCCCAAATCTGAAGCTTGGGCCTACTATTGATCAAAACATTTTCTACACATTCACTACCATATAAAAATGTATAAAATCAAATAACTTTTCGGCTGACTAAAGAAACCAAAAGACAATCCACATTCCCAAACTGGGTATACCGTTTACTGAGTCCCAAAATCGTACACTTCAGGAACAGATTTGTTGAACACTGACCGAGCTCAGTCCAACAACATTTGACCATTTTAATTCATTCTCACTCTATAACCATTCATATTTCCCACCAGCCTAGAACAAGCCCTTCAAACTGGGAAGGGATGTCCTTCACATGGACAACAATACAGCATCAAACAAACCTGAACATAGCATGAGCTGGATGTAGTTTATGTACAAAGTAACGAGGGCGAGAATGAAAATACTATACAGCAGGTAGGTGTAGCAGAGAACAACATCATCATCTGCATGGAACTGTGTTTAGACAATAGAACAATTTGCAAAGAAGTGGCCTTTAAGTGTCACCGGCCAGAGGGAGAAGGAAAATGGGGATGCATGTGGTTGATTACATCAGGCCTCCCGTCTGTTGTTGAAACACGTCAATAGTATCTTCGTCTTCCATTTCCAACTATCAAAAGAAGAAGAAGAAAAAAAAAAGTCATTTAAACGTCTTTATATTGGATTGATGCAGGGCAAACTGAATGCTTCACAATACCATGATCACTTTTAACAAAACTTTTTTTCCCCCAACAGTAAATGAAATCATAATTGGCATCGACACATTCTATTCTTTAAATGTTAAACATAGTAATTTGTACAGATGAGGATCAAAACAAATCAACAAAATGTACAAAAATAATAAAAATATACAACAAACTAAACATGAAATGAACAGAAATGACCAAACTAATCCACAAATTCACCAAAAATTAAACAAATTATTACAATGATCAAGAAAGTGAACAAAAAGACAAAAACGTGAACAAAATAATCAATAAAATGAAAGAAATGACGAAAATCCACAAATTGAACCAAATGTTAAAAAATTGACGGAAAAGTGAACAAATTAATCACTACAATGAAGAAAATGGCCAAAATAACCCACAAATTGATAAAAAACTGAACAAAATGCTCCACATTTTATTCTTTAAATGGAAAAAGAAATGAAATGCATAAAAATGAAAATCGAAAATAAAATAAGCAATAAATCCACTAAATGAACAAAGGTCTCAAAGTAGTCAGGGCAACATACAAAATTAAACAGGAAAACTAATGAACATGACCACAGTAATTTAAAAAAATTCACCCAAAAATAAAGAAAAATGAACAAACTAACAAGAACAAAGAACAAAAGTGAAAAATAGAAATGAACGAAACGATCTTTGAAATTAAAAAGTAATAAAATGATAAAAAATACACAAATCAACCAAAAATAAAAAAGGATAAAAAAAACAGACACTTCACAAAATAATTAACAAAATGACTAAAATAATTTTAAAAATGTAATGAAAATTGAACAAATCAATCATCAAAATCAAAGAAATTACCAAAATCCATAAATGAACAAATGTAACAGAATGTTCCACAAAATGAACAAAGGTTTAAGAAAAAAAAAAACAATGAACAAAATTACCAAAAATGACTAACAAAATACAAAAAACTGACTGAAAAACGAACAAAATAGTCACCACAGTGAACAAAATTACCAAAATATTCCACAAATTCACAAATAAGAGAACAAATGTCAGAAAATGAATAAAATCTGATCAGAACAGATAAAGTCCAAAATATAAAATGTACAATTGCAGCTTTAAATCTCAGAAATGTGGATGTAAAATCAGTAAAGACATTAATTCAAATTCATACTTTTCAATGATTTAGTTTTGTGACATTGAATTTAAGACATTTTTAGATTTTTTTAGAACCTGCAGAGTCTGGTTTTTTTTCAATCTCTACATATCAACACATGAATCCCACCATGAATTGCCGCACACATTATATGCTGTTCATATTAACATGTGTTTACAGTGCAAAATTCAAAACTAAATTTCGGTTGCTGTCTTCCGACTGCCTGTGGCTTCTCCAAGCTTCCCATGTGAGCATGTCCTCATCTGTGACTCGTGTGAATGCCTGGTGTCAGCCTACATACATTCCTAGCACACACACTGCTCATTGTGCGCAATAATTTGATGTTTTAAATCTGTGGCGGCCTGTATGTCCAACTACTGCATTTACAAAGAACTGGTCAGACACTAGAAAGATTGTACTGTGTAGGCACTAATACCAAAACACGGGGATCACGTGAATTTAAGAGTAAAGAAGACACAAAACATTTACCTGTTGAGGATAATATAAGTATTAGCACAAGTAGTTAGACATTTATTGTAGCTATATGTTGATGATGGACACTACTGCAGCACAATTTAAACTGCAATCGCAACACCAGCTGGCACAATTATAGTATAATTGCAGAAGGCTGTAATTTAATGGTCTGGTCCAGGGGTCTGCAACCTGTGGCGCTATGGTCACATACATGTAGCTTTTCCCGCTCCTGAGGCGTTGGCCAGTGAGCAACACCTTATAAGGAATTAGAATGGATTTAAAAAGAGTAAAATAAGCACTAAATCAACAATAAGAAGAAAAAAATAAACCAAGAGAAAATGAACAAAAATAATCAGGAAAATGTACAGAAACCGACAAAAGTGAATAAAAGAATGAACACAATGAACAAAAAATTTGAACTAATTAATCTGCAGAGAACAAAAACTGAACAAAAAATTAGTGATCAACCGATATGGGTGTTTCAAGGCCGATACCAATTATTAGTAGCTTAGGAGGCCGATAACCGATATTTGGAGCCGATATTCATTTGCAGTAAAAGCGTAAAAATGTTGAATAATACAAACACTTAACTTCATTTACATGCCAAAAGCATGTTTATTTAACCAAAGAAACAGAAAATAAATCGCTCCAGAAGTGCATGGATCCTAGATTCACAAGTTATTGTAGTAGTTGTGAGCTGTAGAGTTTTTCATGTGACTTTCACACAAACACACAATACATACATTCAACCCATTGATAATACAGTCTACTGAGTGTTTAGAGCCAGACTGGACCACTAATGTTATGGAAAAAACTAATCAGCACCTTAGCCTGCTTTGCTACAATAAAACAAGTGAATATTGAAAACAAGTTATTCTGCTGCACTTAGTAATAGTTGTGAGATATAGAGGACTGGTATGTTTATTACAATTTCGGGAGAGTTATCTGCGTTTATCTGTGTGTTTGCTCTCTTCGCTGTGTGTGTGTTAGGACACATACACACATGGCTTGCTTAACCAATCAGGTGGCGCCATGGGCGGAACAATGCTGGCACAGAAGTGGCAGGAGAGAGAAAGGAATATGCCCATTTTCAAAAGAAAATGGGCACCTTTATAAAGCCGAGATAAGAGACTTTGTACTTTTTGTACAACTAAAACTGCTCAAACTAACCGGTGATTTTTAAAGTAACTGTTGATTAATTTAATTGTCAATCTCTAATCTGTTAATTGCTGCAGCACTTGTCTGGATATAGAACAATTTATCTAATAACAGAAATGAAAAAATAAACAAGTTTTTGTTTCCATGTCTGATGTGAAAAACTCAAAATTCTGTCATCTATTTTTCTATGATAACGAAGCAAGTATACTTAAAATGCAAATGTAATCCACATACACTACCAAGGAAAGGCAAAAAGCATAGAAATACATTAAGAAAATCACAGAATAAAAGAAAGACATTAATATATGACAAACATACATTAAAATTAACATTGAAATTAAGGTGTGTGCTAACTGATTGTCAGAATGGTTCAATACCAATGTGAGGACCGGTTTGAGAAGCTTCTGGACAAAAACTATTATTTTGTCCACTCAATCACTGGGACTTAACACCTGATTTGTCACATCTTTTAGACTGACTCAGACACAGACCTTAATCTACTTTTCCCATCGGCCCTATTATTCTCTAAATCCCACACAGAAGTGTCACTGACAACAGATAGTCAGACAATTCTCTCAGATTCTAAGAATCCTCAATACACTTATATACACATACCAGACAAAAGTTTGGACACTTTCTCTTTCACTGTTCTTCATTATTTTTTTTATTATTCTCAGTATTGTACATTGATACTGAAGACATCAAAACTATGAAAGCACATATGCAATTATGTAGTAAACAAAATTCAAAAAATGATGAACAAGTTTCATCACAGTATTTGATGGTTTTGGTGACTGAACTTGCAACACCTCAGTTTTGAGATTTTTCTTCGTGTTGGCTGATCTTTATTTCTTAAAATAATGATGGACTGTCATTTCTCTTTACTTAGTGTTATATGGATTTTTACAGTAGTTGTAGTAGCACTAACAGGGCTATTGACGCTATACTCACCGTGCCTCAGCCCAAGACAACCGATGATCTAAAGCACATTAAAAAGGCAAGAAATGTCAAAAATTATCATTGGAATCTTATGAAAATCTGTTTACTACTTAATTCCACATGTTCTTTCACTGTTGGGACATCCTCTGTACTAATGCACAAATGCTGACAATATTAAAAATAGAAGAAAACTTGGTAGTGTGCTGCACACAATAATCAGAAAAGACTTTTCCCCAATATATACAGCCCTACTAAGTGTGAAACAAACACCTTCCTTCATTTACCCATTTTGAGTATTTCATTATTGCAAGACATTACACTTACCTGGGCTGGTGTGTCTGTCTCATTTATTGGCTGTCCATCAAATCTGAACCTGATTTGCCTCATCGACAGTCCCTGAAAACAAACATTAAAACACAAGAGTTCCTTATTCAAGGTCAGTTTGCTGAGGTTTAGTCTTACACAGTGACACAGAAAAAAGACAATAATAAAAACAACATAGCCGTAGCATAGTTTTACCCAGTTGGCTATGCAAGAAACAATGTTGGCTTTGTGTTTACATTTTTTCCCCCAAGAGCTCAGCCTTCATTTACCTTTCTAATGAAGAGGTATACCAGCAATTGCTTTTCATTACATGTTATCTTTCTTACTTAACTTGATTTCAGTTGGAAATGAATGGTCCTTACACTTCAAAAATTATCATAAAATCAAAAAAGTAATTTTCTGGTCCTGCCATAGCAATAAAGATTAGAATCAACATGCCAGTAGAATATTTCTATCTTAAGCAGTATTGACCCTGATATTATTTTGTATACTGTCATTACACTGAGCAAATATACTTGTAAACTATTAAGGCAGATAAAGAAAACTTCAAGAAGAAAGAGGAAAAATATCAACCCAAGTCTGTGTGTGAGCAGTAAAGAGCTTTAGAGTGGCGGTGGATCAATGCCAATAAACAAAGAATAAACTGTTTAAGGAAAAAATGACTAATAACAGGACAGAGTTGTATAACTCTGTAATGAGTATCATCTGGTCTTTACTTTGGATTTCAACTTTTAAACTGCTTCAATATCTTTTTTTCTATAATTAAAAATTTTTATCGTGTCTTTTTTTAACAAGAGCATCCATGAACATCAATACATACACAGAAAAAACATAGAAAAGTACATTATTTAAATACATATACTGTATACTCATATCTCTTTCACAACGATATCTGCATACATCCATTTAAAATAATTAATTCATTATTCCTTAATTCATTACAGTAATAAATGTGTATATGTAAAAATAAATAACCCAAGAAAATAAAATAAATGAAGAAATAAAATAAAGGGGAAAAAATAATAAAAAAGAAAGGTTCACCAAAAAGTTGCCAACAATTTATTTTCTGGTCTGCATTATAAATATCAGGCCTTTCTAAATAGTGGACTTCCGCTAATGTGTAAACAAATGTCAAATATGTCAGCCTTTAACTATGAAGCATGTAGGCATAATATTTCTCACATTTGCGTTGATATTCCTCCCATTAACCTGCTTCAGTATCTTTGACTATTGAATGTCTTAATGTGATGTGGCTCTATGGTAAAATGGAACTACCATATTACAGACTAGTACTTAGAATATTTTGTAGCTGAAGTTATACTGCGTTGTTCAAAATACTGTACAGGAACAGTATGAAATTACCATTTAATTCACTTATGATGAGTATGAAAGGACTGAAATACACTACACCAAGTCTGTTTCATCGGCAAACAAATCATGCATTCAAACTTGTCATTCTGAATATCAACTAAGTCCAACAGTAACATCCATGTGATGCAAATAGAGCATAACATGACAGCCTATTTTTATGGCTTCCTCAACACTAAATAAATGTGCTTTTTGTATATTAAGATATGTACAGATCAATAAGCCACTGACAGACATAACATCTGAAAATGACAAGGTATAAATGGTCAAATGTAATACCATGCATGACATTAATTTTGTTAGACTTATAAAAAAAAAAATCCAATGTCATGTTTTTCCTAAATACTGACTCTATAGAGCACAGGTTTTCAACACGGGTACTGCAGAGGGATTGTGAAAATTTCGGTTTATTAGACAATTTTAAATATCCAAGGTCCAAATCTGAACTGAACCACCAGTCGCTATGGACCGGTGAAGTGTGGTCCAGGTGTGTGTTATGCCTAGGTGTCCGTTACATGTACCCAGTGTGCCCACCAGGTGTCATTGCGAGTTACGGTAGTGATGCCTTGTTAACTACACAGAGCTGCATGTGAACATAGCAATGTGGACACAGTAACATGCTGTGAGCCACTTAAATGCACAATCTGCCATTTTTGTCAATAATAATGCCTAAATGGTGACCGAGACAGTGTGGTCTCAAAGCCTGCTGGTTGTAGCGTACACCACAGAGTCATCAGATTGCCGGTTCGAGTTAGACATTGTTATTTCCCTCTATATTTGTTTTTAAATTTTCAATGCATCTATAAAAAATTCTGAAATTCCCCAAAGTAAATATACATAATGAATTCATACATGATTCCCATGTTTTCAAAGCCACCCCATCAACATAATCACATTCACATCCCTTCCGAGCTGAATGGTTTCCACTTTCTCCTTTGTCCCTCAAAAAAACAGACACTATATTAATGAGTACGTATATTACTGGTTTATTGGCATTATCATGTATTGGCATTATTATTTAACCACAATTCAATTCAAAGCTTCACATGCCAAAGCCATGGTGTCATTATTATCACTGCCTGTTTGGATGCATATTGGATGGAAAGCTTCAATGATTCATGAAGCTTCAACTGGCTGGAGGAGGTGGGATGTGGCAAAATCGAAGTAGACAATTGACTCGGAATCACTCATAATTGTGTCAACTCTGACTGCACAACAACTGCAAAATTGATGCACACGCTGACTTGTGTAGCATCCATATTTACTTCCATAAGCACAGTTCGCTTCATGTGATGTTACGTTGTCTTCTGCGCATGCGGGTCACTTCAGAGCCGTTAGGCTATTCACAATGTAGTCTGATAGATGTCACATTTAAAAAATAATGTGGACAACCACGTAAAAAAATCATAATTGAGCATTAAGACCTGCAGTGTGAATGTAGCCTTAGTCCTACCCCTTTACATCAGGATTACAGGACCTTTTGGAAAAATATACGAATGGTGGTCTATGGCGAGACAAATAATTTTCAGATTTTGTTTTAAGTATACCATCTACTACACCTATGTGTTTATTTAAAAGATAATTTTACAAGCCACAAAAGCCCTTGCTTGTCATAATGATAGGGAAATAAGTTGGTTTTGTGTGAAATGGCTCAGTGGAGTATTTCAGTTCATGTACATCACTAATGACAGAAGCAACACCATCTTTCTCCTTGTTCTTTGAGAATAAAATAGCACAAGGAGTGAAACCCAAAAATTGGTGAATGACAAAAATGTTCCAAAATCTCTTGCGCGAATCCCAATTTGTAGTCTTTATAAATACAGTGGAACCCCGGGTTATGAGTGCTTCAGCCCACAAATTTTTCGGGTTATGAGGAAAACATCTGGCAAAATTTTGTACTGGCTCACAAACAAAACTTGGGTTGCGAGTAAAATAATTCTCCTGCTACTCACCAACTGACTGGAAATGTAGACGTGGAAATCGTGCTGTATTGCGCTTCATATTTGTGCCTTTTTTCACCTGAAAGTGCTTCGTTTTGTGTTTTTTCATCATGGGACCTAAGAAGGATGCTAGTGTTGAGTGTCATATATGGCTTTAAGAGGGTAAGCTACTGTGTGTCGCAGCTTTACGTCACTGGGACACATTACGGCAGCGGGCCACTTCATGGCTGTGAGTTAGAAGCCGCATCTTGTCATGTGTTATTCCCTGCTTGTTCATGCCCAGAATTTGTGCAGTGTTATAAAAGTAAACCACTGCTCGAGCAAGAGCCTCTCTATGATGAGAGGTTATCGTTTGCTCTTTACGTTTAGTAGGTGTATGTTAAGTCTATGTCAAGTCAAGGTAACGTGTCATTATAAAAAAATTTTAGAACTAATTTCATGCATTCCTTTTCAGATAATTAACATAACTTCCTCTTCAAATAATAATAATGAATAAACATTCTTTTCCAGGTACTTTACCAGCACATATGGATGTGCATATATGGAGTTTTCTTGGATCTTGGAACGGATTATTAGGTTTTACATGTATTCTTATGGGAAAACTGGTCCCGGCTCACAAGTTTCTCTCTTCACGAGCTTGATCCTGGAATGGATTAATCTCGTAACCCGGGGTTCCACTGTACATATAGTCCCAACTGTATACCTCAAGAGTTTCACCACAAACTGCTACTTTCTTTCCTTGTAAAATTATATTTTTAATTCCCACACATGTGTGTAAATTTTGACATAATTCAAATGGGATCAAAACTGTATTTATCTTCCATCAATATCTGTAATACATTATCTTTATGAAGTTAGGTTCTATAACCCAGAAATGAGGATGAGCAAAATTTATTCCCTCTCTAATCCAGTAGAAAAGTCTCAGTGTAGTAGCAGGAATATCATTATCATTACTATACCCACCTGTCTCTCGCAGTAGGCCTTCATAAGTTTGATGAGCGGCGTGTGTCTTTTAATCTTGAACTGCACTACAGATCCATCTTGACCTGCTACTTTCAGGTTTATGTGCTCATTGTTTTCCGTCTTCACCGCTTCCTAAGGAAAACACAGAAAAAAAACAAACTTAATATGAGAAACAGAGGAGCCAAGTTGAGATGACTTGGACTTCAGTCAGTTGATCTCCTCTGATATTCTATATCGAGCACTTTTACTGGCGCTTTAACTATTTTAAAATATCTTGCTTAACAGATAATATTTTCAGACAACATAACTAACTTATTTACAGAGAAATAAATTACCAGTGAGGTTGTTAGACATGGAATGGGGAAACTTCACCATCAACATGCAAGTTTGGTAAATAACTTTATACTTATAGTGGCTTTACACTAATACTTCTACATTTCTCAGACATATAACAGAAAATACCACATTTTCTACTCTTCTCTACAGCTTTTGATAGTTCTAAAATTTCACAGAATCAATCATGTAACTAGCTTCTAGAGTGAAACACAATGTTAAAAGATTAATCCAATGGTTACCCACCTTTTTGCATTCATCAACATTTAAATCAACAGGCAGCCTGCCAGTGAAGAAGCTGATAAACAGCCTGTTGGTTCTTTTGAATTTATGTTTTACCAGAAACATAATTCTTTAGGATTTGGCTAAATTTCGTCTACATTAATTTTTTCTCACAGTAATTTATGAGAGATTTTTATGGGAGATGCATCACAGTGCCAAGAAAAAATAAAAAACCCTACTGTTTCACAGGTAAATAGCAGTTGTTTCTGGTATGCAGAGTGTATACATTTCCTCACACTTCAAAACAGCCACAACGTAGGGTACCAAACATCCTGAGCAAACACGCATTGGTGAAATGAGGGGAAACACTGAGGATGGCACCAGCCGGACCTGCGCGCCCGTCCATGCGCGTTCACAAACCTTCCGGTCTATCAAAGTAGGTATAGCCAGTAGTTAAAATTTCACTTCTAACTTTAACAAGGCAAAAAGAACGTGTCAAATATCCGTTTTTCTGTGAGTCACTATGTCAGAGATCCGCTAAAATTAAATGGAATTTTGACACATTGTGAAAAGACTCACCTTTGGTTTTTCATCAGCCATGGTTACTCTTTTGGCGCTTCTCTACGCTGCCACACAAAGAATACGAGTGCGCGCACGTAGTCGTTCACATTTTAATTATTTGAGCAGAACGTGCGCGGCCACGTGTCAGTGCGCGTCCACTGCATCGCATTCTGATTGGCTTTAGGCAGTCACGTGTTCGAATGCGCAGTCTGGGCATGGGCGGGAGACTCTCCATGCGCGTTAAAGAGGCACTCAGGCACACATGCACGCGCACAACAATGTTTTGCCATTTTTGTGAAAGATCGTAAGAACGCTGCTTAAAAGCACACAACGCACTGCCGACGTTTCACAACTGCCGTACGGTTCAGTGATTATTAAAATAAAGTACATTACACATACTGGAATTCAGTCGCTGCTTTTCTTGTTTTGCTTTTTCTTTTACCAAACAAAACGCGGCGGCCATCTTGTTTTTTTCTTTTGGTAAATGAGGATGCTTAAAAGTGCATACTTAAAAGTACTGTGCAGAAGTGCCCTTCCATGTGTCAGATGGTTTCTCGCAGCGCAAATAACAAGACTTGTTCGGTATGTAGGCAACTGAAGAACAAGTTACAGCTGTTGTTTTATTTGTTTTTTTGCAAGTGAACCCAGTTCCACTGAGCTTTAGCGTGATTAATGAATCTGTGTAAATCTTTTCAACTCTTGTTTTAATTATCTTATTATCCAACAATAGGTGGAAGTGAAACGGAGACAGCAGATGGAAAATCAGGCAGTAGTAGGGGCAGTAGCCTGTGACGTCATGACACTTGCGTCCTAGGGGCTTTTGACTGAATGACAGAGGCGCGCAAGCAGCTCCTGTAGTACATGATATGAAGTGTTTGTAGTGGATTGCAGTACTTGGTGGATTTGTATTTTTGCGTAGCGATACTACTGTTTCCGATGGAGGAGGTTGATGTCGAACCGGTAATCACCGTAAGTCATCGCTGCAGATGAGTTTTCGCTCTTCACTACATCTCCGTAAACAGCGCTAACGAGCTAAACCACAACGCACCAAACCTTGTCGTAACTAGCTTTAACTAAGCAGTTCATCATTCACAGTTAAATATTAAATGATTATATTTACTCACCGGTCTATTCATTAGGTACAATTACTTCAGTTCCTTGTAAATACGTATAACGAACCAGCCAATCACATGGCAACAAGTCAGTGCGTGTAGACATGGTCAAAACGATTAGTTTAAATCGGAAAAAAATATATACAACTTCTGTTTTTTGGTGTTAATTTGGATTCAGTGACACTGGGCAATTAAATTTACAGCGTTTTTGTATTTCTCTTCTTTTTTTAGTTTTTATGCTACAGTATGAGTGAGTGTTTCAGTTAGGGAAAAATACAAATATGAATGACTTGCCTGAGAATTTTCCTTTACAAACCATACCATACCAACTTTATTTATAAAGCCCTTTAAAATCCAAGCAGGCCAAAGTGCTGTACAGTTGGACCACATTAGCAAAACCTTACAAGGAGTACACATAAGAAATATAAAACACATAAAAACATAATTTAAAATAACAAACAGCAATAAAACAATAAAATCAATAAGATGCATAAAATATTAAAACAATAAAAATAATGTAATAGAGCAATAAAAATGAAACAAATCTATATTTGATAAAAATCAACTCTGCGTACTGGGGTAAAATGCCAGGGGGTACAGGTGGGTCTTTAAAAGGGACTTGGACGTAGAGAGGGATGAGGTCTGCCTGACATTCAAAGGCAGAGAGTTCCACAATCTAGGTCCCGCCACCGCAAAGGCCTGATCACTTCTGAGCTTTCGCTTTGTCCTTGGGACATCCAGGAGCAACTGGTCAGCTGACCTGAGAGCGGCCAAGGGTGTGGACATGAAGCAGCTCTGTGAGGTAGTGGTTGAAACCAAACCAAATCAACCAAATTTCCAGTCCAGTCGATGGAAAAAAAACCACACGCCTTGGATACTATGACCTGGATGACTGAGAATCTTCACAGACACTCTGTGAGGTAGGGTGGTGCAAGGCCATTTACGGCCTTAAAAACAAATAAAATAATCTTAAAATGAACTCTAAAACGGACAGGCAGCCAGTGAAGTGCAGCTAAAATAGGTGTAATGTGCTCTGTTTTTCATGCCCCAGTTAAAAGACGTGCAGCAGCATTTTGCACTAGCTGAAGACGCGAGAGAGAAACCCGGCTAACACCAAAATAGAGGGTGTTGCAGTAGTCCAGCCGAGTGGTGACAAAGGCATGGATAACTGTCTCAAGCTGTTGCCGAGAAAGAAATGGTTTCACCTTGGCCAGTCGTCTCAAATGAAAGAAACTGGACGTCACTACCGCACTAATCTGACTGTCTATTTTAAAATGACTGTCCAGTTTGAAACCCAGATCTGTGACGGTGGGTTTTAAAAACTGCACTAAAGGGGCCCAGGTCAACCGAAAATGGATGGCAGGAAGCACCAGCACCAAACACCATGACTTCAGTCTTTCTGTCATTAAAATGCAAAAAATTTAGAGCCATCCACGCTTTTAAATCTAAAAGCTTGATGTCAAACCAAGCAAGTACAGTAGAACAAAATTGAGGTTGCAATGTTACATTCAGTAATCACAACATTTAAAGACTCTTTGCTTCAAACTGCAGCCCCAGTCTGTTCTTTTTTCTTTAAATCCAGAATATTCCTGCAACTGCTGCTGGGAAACATCTTGGATTTGCATGGGGTCCAGGTGATATCCTTGTGTATGAAACCCTTTACAAAGCATCAGGTATGTGTACATGTATGCTTCTACACACACACACACACATCCCCCTTCCCCACCCAATGTTAAGCCTCAGTTTCTTTTGTGTTAAGGTGCTAAAGGATCAACTTCCCCCTTGATTCATGAGGTGAGGAAGGATGAGGACATATATTCTCCAATTTTACGCAAGCTCTTCAATGAGTCACATCACATATTTGTTGGCCTGCAAACAATTCGAGAGGACCTCCCAAGCAAAAACAAGAAACCCCAGTAAGGAAACCACATGAATACGTACATTCATTTTTGCTTTCTTTAATATCAGTAGCGTCACAATATTCCTGTCTTGCTCCATAGATTTGTCAGCATCAGTAAAAACTACAGATCTGTGATAAGAGCCTGTATGGAGGAGCTTCAACAAGTTGCAGGTCTGAATTTTGAAATATAATGCCAATTTTTAAATTTTTTTAGGTAATTAAACTTGCATAATAAAATGTATTTTTCTGTCACCTGTAGTTTCTACACAAGATGCAGAAGTAGCCACACAGTATGGAGATCAGGTGTGTACTAGGTTTTTATTATTTGTCAACCCCATTATTTACTGTTTCCAGTAGCCTTATCTAAGTCGTTATTTTCTCGTGACAGGTCTCCATTCTGTTGGCCATAGAATTGATCTGGAATCTGTGTGAAGTGCTGTTCATAGATGCTGCCCCTGGTTAGTGCTTACCTTTATGATTGTTGTTGCATGTCAAAATTTCTCTATGAAGTATGCTTATAAAGACATCAAAACAACAAAGTAAAAACAGGGTGTCTCTTTGTGCTTAGCGGGCTCCCTGCTGCTCCACCTCCTTGATTGGGTTCGGTTACACAAAGCTGATGTGGATGAAAAGGCTCGAGAAGTGCTGCAAAGTGAGAGCCCAGCTGAACATGACAGCTACTGGGACGTGGTACGTGCAGCACGTGTGCACATCTGTCCTTGAAATTTTTTGTACGTGTATTCCCTTTTAATCACTGGGCGAGTTTAGGATTTTGAGCTTTGAAATTTTCTTTTGGAAAATATCATTATACAGGCAGGTTCTTAGCAGTGTGTTTTGTCTGTGTGAACTCTCACTTCCCACCTGTTGTGTCTGTGTGGTGCAGGTGCTGAGTTATGTTCTGCAGGGCAGGCTAGAAGAAACCAGGCAGCTGCTGGTGAAACAGGCCACTCTTCAGCCTGCTGTCAGGAACATGTTCAAGCTGATGGACAATCTACTCAGCAAGATGCCCTTCTACAATGTAAGATATTTAATGATTTGCCATGGGAAGATAGAAATTTTTATTTATTATACACGTTTTTTATGTAATTTCTGCAATGATATTTCAGCCCAGTGGCACCCAAACGCTGACAGAGTTTGATGTGAAGTGGAGACATTGGCATGAGGAGGTGGACCGCTGCCTGCAGGACAACTCATTCGCCAGCAACCAACATCTGGAGACTATTTGCAAAGTAAGTGAGCCTGTGTGTAAAATATCTGTATGTCTGTGCATATGTAGGTCTTGTTAGATAATATGTTGTAAACCATGTGCAAATTATCTATAGTTGCATATGTACAACATTTACATTCAAACACCTCTTTTTTCCTCTGTTTATGATTTAATTATAGATTCTAGTGGGAGATGAAGATACTTTGCTGGAGCACAAGGAACTGTTGAGCACATGGTACCACTTCCTGGTCACTAGACTGCTCTTCTCCCACCCCACAGTCAAACCCACCGAGTTACATTACTATGCACAGGTATATTACATTACATGCATCAGTAATACTTGCTACCTCTACATGTCTGATATTTATTGTGTATGTGTGTGTACACTACAGTCCTGTTTGACCATGTTTCTGGACTCGAGGAGTGTTCCAGAACCACTGGACAGCATCTTATTGGCTGCCTTTGAGTTTGACATTCATCAGGTCATCAAGGACTGCAGGTAGGATTGTCTTCTCCCATACACATGAAAAGTCAACATACCAAATCGTACCAATATCACCCCACTGTTTACTAATCTCTCCACTATGTTTCTTTCTAGCATTGCACTCAACAACTGGTGGTTTGTTGCCCATTTGACAGATCTCCTGGATCACTGTAAACTTCTCCAGTCTCACAATCTACAGTAAGGACCTCAGTTAGCTGTGTTCATGCTCACGTACATTACGGATCTGAACATAACACGGTCTGTTCTGACACTTATAATTCCATGCTGGTGTGTTTGTTCAGCTTTGGCTCCAACTTGAGGGAGTTTCTTCTCTTAGAATACGCTTCTGGTCTCTTCACTCATCACAGGTATGATTTCTAAAGCTTATTATGGTAATTATGTTATAGGAATCCTATCAATAATTAAAATAATTATATTGTGTTTGTGTGAAGCCTGTGGCAGTTGGCTGTGGATTACTTTGACCATTGTCCAGAGTTTGGCCGTGTCTACCTTGAGCTGCAGATTGAGCGTGTTCCTTTGGAAACTGAGCGCAAAGCCCTCAAGGTGCTGAGGATCTGTGAGCAAAGGCAAATGTCAGAACAAGGTAGTACTTTATTTAACATTCCCTCATTTTTAGTCTGACCCAAAGATAAGGTTATGTCATGTCCCTTTCCACTGCAAACCGGGAATTGGTTGTCCTTTTCAGTGCGGAGTATCTGCAAGATAATGGCCATGCGGGCTTTGAGAAACAACCGACTGGGATCTGCTCTCTCCTGGAGCATCAGAGCCAAAGATGCTGCTTTTGCCACACTCATTTCTGAAAAGTAAAAACTGAAAAAGCATAAAGATAACAGAAAGCATTCCATGTTTATAACACACACTGTCTGTTTAATTTGACCATTGTGCAGAACTTTAACTTGTATTCCTTCAGGGTTTGTTGTGTTTTCCAAAACCTAAAAATACCTGCATAAATTCCTGTCGTTAACTCGGAGCAGATGCAAAATTGTAGAAATATTGTAGTTAAACTCATCGATGAATCACAGTCCATCCACTAATAAGCCTATTGCCAAGGCATTGTTCAAACATGTTTTGTGTGTCAGGTTCTTACAGGATTACTGTGCCAAAGGGACCTTTTCTGATCTGGACCTGATAGACAACCTTGGACCTGCAATGCTGCTCAGTGACAGGCTCACGTTTCTGGGTATGAAGGAGAACACAACCACTGCAGCTGTGATTCAGCCACTGCAGAACTCTCACATGTTCAGTCTCCAGGTGGACCAGATAGTATCCACAACAAGTTTACTTACTGTCACATGAGACTCAGACACAGCCAAACACAGATCAAAATAAAATTATGTAATGCACAATGCACTGGCATGTGACTGCATGTTGCACTGGAAAATTTGTAAAAAAAGATAAATGTTAGATGGAGGTTATAGGTCACCTACAAGTACAGTTAGAACTTTTAACTGATATTTACTTAAGTTATGAATTAAGCTTGCTATTCAATAAAAGAAATAATGTATCTCTTATCTTTTTACAAGTAATAATGTCTCTAAATAATCCAAACTCTTATTTGTTTGTAAGATATCCAGAAGAGTTTTAATGTTATTTTTTAATGCAAAGTTGAATTCTTTGTGATTGTGTGTTTTCCAGCAGTAGCTACTAGTAATTATAAGACCATATTGCATTCTAAGAACCGTCAGCATGAATATTGTTTTACTGTTTTTTAGGGAAGTACCGTGAGTTCCACAAGTTATATGGAGAAAAGCACTTCAGAGAGGCGGCGAAACTGCTGCTCTCTCTTATGACGGCAAAGATTGCCCCTCGTAGCTTCTGGATGACTCTGTTGACTGATGCCCTGCCACTGCTGGAGCAGAAAGAGGTCAGCTTTCACTTAACTGCTGATTTAGACACAAATCATTATAGTAGTAAATAGAGCTACAGATGTATCTTAAAAAAAGGATATCATGTTTAATATTTTTGTCACTTATTTCAGGAAGTGAAAACTATGTATTCTTATAACATGTAAACTAAAAGGTTTCAAGCATTTGTTAAATTTTAATTTTGGTAATTACACCTTACAGCTCAGGAAAACAGAAAGAATGTATCTAAAAAAAATTAGAATATTTCTCTGCAAGATTGAGTAAATCACTATTTATACAGTAATTCATAAATGCCACAAATCTCTCAGTACGCTCAACCACAAACACACAAGGCTGATGTTTTCGCATTGTCCAGAACTTAATGAGCCCGTTTACATGCACACTAAAAATCGATCATTATCACATTTCTGGAGTTATCAGATTATGAAATGACCACGTAAACAGCATATTCTGATATGCTTTATCCTAAAATGACCGTTATCTGAATACGATAAATCGGATTAACACACCTGGATTTCTCTGCAATACTCCTCCTCCGTCTTCATGCATGTACGGTTGTGTTCAAAATAATAACAGTCCAACATGACTAACCAGATCAATCACTGTTTTTGGTATAAATCATATTATTACATGGCAAATAATTTACCACTAGGTGTAGCAGAGTCAGAGAAACCACCATTCATGATATGCATGCTCCTGAGTCTGTGTAATTGAATAATTAAGTGAAAGGGGTGTTTTAAAAATGATAGCAGTGTGGAGTTCAATCAGTGAGGTCATTCATTTTGTGAAGAAACAGGTGTCATTCAGGTGGCCCTTATTTAAGGATGAAGCCAGCACATGTTGTACATGCAATTCTCTCTGAAAATCTGAAAAAGATGGGCCATGCCAGACATTGTTCAGAAGAACAGCGTGCTTTAATTAAAATTTTGATTCGAGAGGAGAAAACACATAAAAAAGTTTAGAAAATGATCTCCAATGCTTTAAAATGGAAAGCTAAACCAGAGAGACATGGAAGAAAACAGAAGACGACCATTCAAATGGATCAAACAATAGCCAGAATGGCGGAGACTCGGCCAATGATCAGCTACACGGAGATCAGAAATGGTCTGAAGTTACCTGTGAGGACTGTGACAATTGGAAGACGCTGGCAAAAAGCCCCCACAAAGTCCCACTGTTTTAAAAAAAAAAAAAAAAAAAGATGTACTGAAGAGGATACAGTTTGCTAAAGAACATACTGACTGGCCTAAATAGAAATGGAGAAACATTTTGTGGACTGATGAAAGTAAGATTGTTCTTTCTGGGTCTAAGGGTCAGACGACCCCAAACACTGAATTCAAGCCACAGTCCACTCTGAAGACCGTGACCGTGAAGATTTAATGATAGTTATAATTTAATGTGAAAAGGGATGGGGCTTAATAAGTTCTCTAACTTTCTCCCATTCCCTT
>JAQQAE010001357.1:0-12195 GCA_029823295.1 Pseudamia nigra
TTACAGTTGTGGACGTGTGCAGTGTCCATGTACACACTACGAAGTCATAAGCCAAGGTAAGAATACATTCTAAATCACTTTTAGAACTAATTTCATTCATTCCGTTTCAGAATGAATGATATTAGCACTAGCTGCTAGTGCTCTGACTTCCAGGTCATTCTCTTCGAGACCCGGAAGTGATGCAGAGCGGCTAGCGTTAGCGGCTAGCGCTCTGAGTGACGCAGGCGTCATTGTCTACATAATTCATCGCTGTTAGAATCAATTTTTTTTTATAATTTTTTAATAATTTTTTCCGTCGTTGTCCAAATTTTACGTTGTCATAACCGGTCATTATCCGAGGTTCCACTGTATTAAGGTGCAATGTCAAAAATAATTAAATGAAGAAAATCCGCTGAAGGAGAACGCATCTCCAAACTATTGACTGGTAATGTATGGCTGGGCAATAAAATAATTATCAGAATTGTCATATTTATGTTGTGATTATTTATAGTGATATACATTTTCCTTTTTGTCATTATGGTTACATTATCAAATAGACATTGGTATTTTCAAATTAAGAATTCGAACCCATCTTTTCTATTGTCTGTCTTGTCTTTACAACATTTTCATTTCATTATATCATTTACATTGTTTTCTTTTATTATAGTTGTTTTTGTCATACGTTTTTAACCACATTTTCACATATTGACATCCTTGTCGTCTTAGCTTATACAAGTCCATCTTTCACTTCGGCAAAAATTCAGCCTTAAATTTCAAAGATATGATGAATTGAAATTTATTATAGCAATTGTCAATAATGACGCCTATGAAAATATTTTGCTCTGTAAAATTTTGCCGGACTCTAGTTTCATCTCATTCACCTTGATTCTGTTTGACATCACCATGTGGTGAATAAACATTTCTTTTTTTATAGGGTTTTTAGGGATATTTTTCCTATTCAGTTTTACAGACATGATGTATTGTTGATGACTAAATAGCAATGTTGCAATAATTGTAATTGTGTCTCTTAATATTACTGTAGGCAGCCTATGATTTCTGATTAAACTCCAATTTTGCAGACTGGATACATACCATCATCAATTTCTATGATAACCTCATTTTCTGAAGTGATCATCTGTGCCGTGTGACCAGCTATCCCTGCTCCTGCTTGTAGACCTGTTTCTCCATCATACAGCCTCTTCTGCATTTCCAGGCTCCCGTTTTCCAGTCCTCTGTCCTGAAGTATGGCTTCCACCTCGTCAAAGAACTTCATGTACTTCCCAGGGCCTCCAGTGCTGCTGCCTCCAGCAGCATGAGCGCACTTAGCTGTCTTATAGTCGTATTTTAAGTTTTTGTATTTCGTTCGGCATTGCTTCCAGTTGCGCGACACCCCAAATTTTCTCTGCATCTGTATGGACATCTCTTGGAAGATGGACTTGTTGCGTAATGAGCACTTCAGGCGTTCTCTAATGTTCTTGTCGGCCCAAACGCACAGGAGTGCTCTCACCTCGTCGTCTGTCCAGTGGCGGCCTCCCTCTTCAGGCACATTGGGAGTGTAAGGATGAGCACGATAGATTTGAGCCTTCATACCTGTACACATGAACATAGTGTGTTATCTTTGGCTCGGAGAACAAAAAAGTTTTTTAGTAATGGTTATTGATGGAAACATTTATAAGCATTTATCCCTATGAGGTTTTATTTATCAGGTCTGAAAAGTAAACATGTTTTGACTATTAGCGCTACATTTGGGATTTGAGCTGCTGTACATTTACCTTCCTGCATTGGGATTGTGACTGAGGAAGTGTAGATTCCTCTTTGATTACCCACACCTTCCACCTCCTCTTCCTCCCAGCCCTCCACTGGCCTTCCATCCACTCCTGGGCTGTAGTCAGCTGCTGTGCCTGCTTCTTCAAGCTTCCTGCTCTGAAGTCCCAGACTCCTGCACTTGGCCTGACACTCCCACCAGCTGCGCATAATGCTGAGCCTCCTCAGACGCTCTGAAATTAACTCATATGCGCTTCTGCTCTCTGCTACATGCTGAGCTCCCACTTCGTCCCACACTGACATGAGAGCAAGCACCTCTGCCTCCCCCCACTGCCTGTCCACCGAGCCATCTTCCTGTGTAACCTCCCCATCACCTACTCTTTGTCTCTGTGCTTCTCTCTCCATGTTTGAGCTGACCTGGAAACGCTTTCTTTTCACCAACCCCCGTCTGTCTCTGCTGCCCGGTTCCCTAGGCAACCAGGCGGCTAAGCCTGAAAGCAACGCCTCCACGCTGAAAAGCAGCCTCACCACTGGCTTAAGCTGTGTGGTGAGGAGGCGGGACCAGCTGTAATCTGAGAAGCAGCTTGGTAAACAGACTGAAACTGCAGTAAGGCGACTCTCCGTATATGGCTGTTGCAGCAGAGGGAGCAGACTTGTGTGTGTTTTTTTTATTTTTTATTTTTTTGTGTTTTGCTCATTCCTGTTTGACTCATATCAAAGCAGTCTGGTTTGCCTCCAGGCTCACATCAAGCATCTAGAATTAAACAAGCTTTTCGTGTCAGGTCATGCTGCAAAGAGGCTGAGAGACTCCTCATCAGCTCACTTTCCACCAGTAAGACTCACACTGTTGTAGTTTACACGTGATTCTTTTGTGTCTACTCAGGGGACAAGAAAGTGCTGGGATTGTCACGAGCAATGGAGCCAGCCCACCCACATACACCACACATAAGGTAAACATGGAGGAGCTACAGTCATCACTGTTTTTTCTCAAATTTTGTTTTTTGCTGATTTTGTTGCTTAATTTTTTCATTTCGTTAATTGACTTGACCATTATTTTTAATTTTACTTTATTTGATCAATTGAGCAGTTTCAAAATGTACAGGTGCCGTAACTGAGTAGGAGTAGTTTTTTCACATCACAAATGTAACTGAGTAAAAGACTTATGAAAGCTAATCAAGTTAATAACGTAGAAATTACATCATATATTGTGTTCAAATAGAAGTTTTCGTCACTTATGTATGTTTCCATGATTGATCATTTTGCAGATTTTTTTTTTTTTCCTAATTTTGTTTTCTTCACTTTTACTCATTTTTATAGCTTGTCTTGTTCATTTGTTTGTTTCTCTATTATATTCATTTTCCTAAATTGATTTGATTATTTTGCTTATTTGGTTGCTTGTTTTGTTCGTTTGTGCTTGATTTTGTTAATGTTAATTTTGTAGTGTACTAGTTTTTATTAACTCCTTTTGTTGCTTGGTTTATTAATTTTGTTAATTTACTTGATTATTTTGTTTCTATGTATTTAAAGCCATTTTTTTTTATTACAAATGTGAGTAAAAAGTATTGTGACACCTCCTGAAAATACATATAAATGTACTTGAGTACTACCCACCTCTGACAAGTTGAAGCATTAGGCAGAAATGGAAACTGCGAAACACACTACCATAAATGAATCAGCTACGGGAATTGACTTTTTTATTATTAAGAGTGCAGTATAAATCAAAGTTCCCCCATTACAGTGACATAACATTTACAAATGCACAACTGAGGTACAGAGATCTTTTCCTTTTTTGTCTGTTTTTTTTTTTTTTAGGGAATGGGATTAGTGAGCACTGCTTTCCCACCCGAAGCTCTTCTGAAGTTGCGCTATGGTAACCTTGGTATTTGTCACACACGCTATTCAACTACTGGGAACTCGGAGCTGCAGAACTGCCAGCCCTTTGTGGTGGACACACTGCATGGCAAGATCGCAGTGGCACATAATGGGGAGCTGGTTAATGCTCACGCCCTGCGTAAAAAGGTGAACTGTTAGCACAACAGAACATTTGACCACATGTGTTTTGAAATGTAAGTGCTTATTACACTACAATTTGGTGTCGGTTCCGTGTCTATAGCTTTATTTGCTACTTTATAGTAGCTATTCTTCCTCAACCCATGTAAGTATAAGCATTTTGGATCACTATATCAGAACACTGTCCATATCTGGATAACATTTTGTGGTTTGTTAGGATAACACCACAATAGATTCTGTGTTTTTTGGCTAAATTTTCTGCGTGTTATTTGTGGTGTTACAAGGACAAATGCTGAATTTGAATAAAAATGACCTAGATGACTCCCAGAATCTAAACTGTTGGTTCTTGTGCCATTTCTGAAGCATCCTGAAAATTCCAAATGTTTTATGTTGTGAACAAACAAGCATAATTCTAACTTATTTTTATGTTTAAGTGCATTTTGTGCACTTGAACATAAGGTGCAGTCTGCATTCGACATACAGAGCTTGCAAGTAAAACTTCTGTGGAAGGCTGTGATATTTATTAAATTATGTAGCATGTCCCGTCTTCCAAGCTTGTATTTTGTTTTGCCTTATGTGGGTCATCGTGTTTTATCGGTGTGTTTTGTTGTTGGTTTAAACATAAATACGGCCATGGAGTGTTGTTAGAAAACAGACTGGCCAGTTTGTCCATGCATAGTGGATGAGTCATTGTAAATATGTGCTGCAGGTCATGCGTCATGGTGTCGGCCTGTCCACCAGCTCAGACAGCGAGCTCATCACCCAGCTGCTGGCGCTCACCCCTCCCATGGAGGAGCTGGACACACCAGACTGGGTCGCCAGGTCAGTGTAATGATGATAAAATTTGATGATGCTGGGCATTTTCTAAACAGTACTGAAATAATTATCTTTCGTATTGTAGAATTAAGAACCTGATGACAAAGACCCCCACATCCTACTCGTTGTTGGTGATGTTTAAAGATGTTATTTATGCTGTGCGGGACCCTTATGGAAACCGGCCACTCTGCATTGGGCGCATTGTTCCCGTCTCTAAACTACACAGTTCAGGTACTGTATGTGCATTTTATTTGTCTTTATCTTTTTTATATATATTACATTACACACATATAAAGACGCACCTCCACAGAGGTTATGAGTACTCTGGAGTGCTGTCATAGTTTACCATCATGATTTTGTCAGTGGTCAGTATGTCACTCTAGTGGATGGTTAACTCATTTTGTCCCCGGGTTCAGGTGCTGAGGAGGAGGACACTGAGGGCTGGGTTGTGTCATCAGAGTCCTGCAGCTTTCAGTCTATTGGGGCCAAGTGCGTTTTTATGACCACAACAGCATGTTGAACATTGTATGTGCAGCCTGCAGTGCATTGGGTTTTAACTATCTGCTTGTCCTTTTATAAACTGATTACCAGGTATTACAGAGAGGTCCTACCAGGGGAGATAGTCCAAATATCAAAAGACGGAGTCAAGTCACTGACCGTTGTCCCTCGTCCTGAAGGAGACCTCCCTGCTTTCTGCATATTTGAATATGTTTACTTTGCCAGACCAGACTCGATTTTTGAGGGTATGAGCAGTCCTTTTGAAATACCTTTTGTATTAATTCTGCTCATAATAAAGAACTTTAAACATCTGAAGTGTGTTTTATGCCACTGTGCTGCAGGTCAGATGGTCTACACCGTCAGGCAGCGCTGTGGTCGGCAGTTGGCCATCGAAGCGCCAACAGATGCAGACGTAGTGAGCACTGTACCCGAGTCTGCAACCCCTGCTGCCCTCGGCTACGCTCAGCAGGTCTGTCTACAAGCTGTTTAACTCTGAAAGTAGTGCAGTTAATACATCTACGTCCTGGTGGACTGTGTTCATATGCTGTCCTCTGTGGTAACGATTCAACCTCTTTCACATACAATTGTCTTAAACACAGTATGGTTGAAATGTCTGGGTCAACCATATGCTCCTGCCACTTATGCAACTGTCTGAACATTGCATCTTCAGGAATAGATGCTTGGCCCAAATAGATGAGCTGAGAGGACGGATGTCTTCAAGGCCTTTGTTTCACAAACGACTGTTTTTGCTTGATCTGCCTTCTTTGGCACCTTTGAGTCTAGGTCTAAGTGTCTGTGTGTCTGTCAGATTGCCATGAAACGACTGGTTCATACTGGTTTCAGACACAGGGTGGCCTAAAAATAATACTTGAATGAACATTGAATGACTTTAAGCTTATGTGGTCATGCTGTTGTTTAGATCGGTGCTTCCTATGCATAGAATAAAGAACAAATTTTATAAGTTGACCTGAGTCGAGGGTGTTTGTGTTTGTCTCTCTCAAAATTGTTTCTCCGCTTTTTTTGTTTCTCTTCTCTAGTCCGGGCTGCCATATATAGAAGTTTTGTGCAAGAACCGCTATGTTGGCAGAACATTTATTCAACCAAACACCCGTCTGAGACAGCTGGGCGTTGCAAAGAAGTTTGGAGCCCTGACTGACAACTTTGCGGGGAAGCGTGTGGTTCTAATTGATGATTCCATTGTCAGAGGGAACACAATCTCCCCTATTATCAAACTGCTGAAGGAAGCTGGAGCAACAGAGGTTTGTGATCCATAAAAACACTCTCATCTGTAATGTACTGGTAATTCACAAATTGGAGAAAATACAGTACTGTGCAAAAGACTTGGGCCACCTTGGGTTTGTTGTCTCATCATGATTCATAATGGCTATACGTATGCACATAAATGAATCAACATAAACATAATGCAAAAAAATTTACATCAGCAGTACTGTTGTAGGACTGTAAATAAAAATACAGAAAATGTGCACAGTATAAACACATAAAAATCAGAACTAAACAGCCTCAGCAGGTAAAACTCCATATCTAGTATGACATCCATTCATGTTGCACGTCAAAACGTGCAGCTGATGAAACCTGGTTTAAGTGAACTAGAGCTGGTACTTGATACTTCATTGTGGAGAAGCCAGTGTTTTTGTTTTTACTTTCCTTTGTGTTCTGGTTCCATCGTGCATGTGTATGGTCATTATAGTCTGCTGAAACAACCCCTAAGTGGCCTAAAACTTTTGCACAGTGCTATACGTAAAAATAGTGCTACACAACACCTTGCATTTCTCTCTGGGCAGTTATCAGTCTTAGAGCTCAACACCAGCACTGTCGCATGAACAAAATGTACTCGATTTAAAGCCACCACTACAAACTGCATGTACAGCTCCAGAAACCAGAGGCCACTGGTTTCACTACTTGCAGGCATGTTTCAGTAACATTTTATTCTGGAAAAGACTGACAGTAGTAAATTCTGCATCAAAATGATTCTCTATGTAGTATGTAATTTACAGAAAATGGCACAGCTGCTAAATAAAAAATTAAAAAAGCAGTGCTTTCAGTTCTTTTTAATAATGCTATTATATGTTCATCTTCACTTTTAAATGATAAAAGATTTAAACCTGAGAAGAATTTGGAAATCAATATTTACTCAAATAATGTGTCACGGCTTGAATTTGTTTTTTGTAAAGCTTCAGTCCATTCAGCCTCCTCTTTATCACATTGCAGGGGGTTTTATTGGGTAATTTAGACTAACTAGCCTTTGTTCTCTCCAGAGATGTACTACTTTTTACAAAGCATTGTGATGAGATCTATCGTCCTCACTGACAGGTCCACATCCGAGTGGCTTCTCCTCCCATCAGGTTCCCTTGCTACATGGGCATCAATATCCCGACCAAAGAAGAGCTCATCGCCAACAAGCCTGAGTTTAAGAACATTGCTGGGTACATCGGTATGTGTTAATACACCATGTATTTAACTGCTTCTGTCACAGTAGCATATGTCAGCAAAAGCACCTTGAAGCGCCCAGAGCCAATCTTGGATTATGATTGGCACTATACAATTGAATTGAATCAAAATGTAAGCAGCTAAGTGACTGTTTGTTTGTGGTGATTTCGATCCACGTTGACTAACCCTTCAAATCTGATACAGGTGCAGACAGTGTGCAGTACTTGACCGTGGAGGGTCTGGTATCGGCTGTTCAGGAGGGAATCTTGTCCCAGCTGGAGAAAAACAAGACGATCAATGGTAACAACACCAGCAGGAGAGTGGGCCACTGCACCGCCTGTCTGACAGGAAAATACCCAGTGGAGCTGGAGTGGTAGACGCCGCACCAACCAGCCAGTCATATAGAGCAGCAACAGTTTGCAGGATTAAATACAAACTCCTATAAAATGTGTGGAGGGTGGGTGTGGCTGCTCAACACAGCTGTGTGGAACATGAAGAAGCAGTACTACATGTAGAACCACTTACAGCTTTGTTTACAGATTGTCCTCAGATTTAAAGAACAGTTGAGAATGCAGCTTTTTCTGAAGCTCTACTGGTTGTGCCAACTCTGCTGCTGTAATATACGTAACATTACATCTTTGTCACTTAAGGGTACATTTGACTACATAGCTTTGAGTATCTTCATTTTGTTACTTTTCCTTGAAAGATTCCCATGTGAATGTATGTTCTAGTAGAGTATATGTTGATATTCCAACCCTTGATTAAAGCATTACTTTGTCAGATGTGCAAGACTTGTGACCAAAAGTAAAATCTTTTTTTTGGTGAATCACTTTTCTTTTGTCTTTTTTATTTTTTTTTAATAAATATTCAGAAGAAAAACACAATGAAACAACAACTGCAAGAACTCATCCACATGATTTAACCATGGATTTAATGTTCTGATGTCTTTTATCAATGATAAAGTGCAACTGAGTCAAACCCCATTTTATTTTTAATAAAACATTACAGTATATAAACAGACACCTTAATTTGTTACACCCCATTAAAACAAATGACTTTTGAAAGAACATTTAAAAGTGTAAAATAAGAAATGGAAATCCCCCCCAAACTAATACTTGCAAGCTACAATCAACACTTATTATACAGATCAAATACAACATCTTCAGATTTGTTAATGCTTATTACAGCGCAACATTCAGGATTAAACAGAAAAAGCAAAAAAAAAAACAAACCTTGGCCCATGAAGGATTTATGTCCACTTTGCAAGTGAAACTGGGAAGATGTATCAGGCAGGTAATTGGTGAATTCAATTTTCTGGCAAATGAAGAGGAATGTAAACTAATTTAAAATAAAGCACTGAAATACAAGGCAAAAATACACAAATCTAATCACCTGGGAAGGAACATTTTCCTCTTAAGTGTGTATCCTGTGAAATCAAACAGTGACTTAAGAACAGTAACGAGACAAAAGAGTTAAAACTTTAAAAATATAACACAACCACAATTATGGAACAATAAAGAGACTTGCTGGGAAACTCAGTTCCAGATTTAGACTGGCCTTGACGCTTCCAGACTTCCCAATCTCCTTTGCCATGAATTTTGTGACCATGAACCTGCACGACGGTCACCCTGAGTCAGTTCCACTTTTGATGGAGAGAAACTGTGTGATATTTCTCTCAGATACCGTTTGGAGCCTGGGGAGTATGTGCAGGACCCTCCTCTGGAGCGTTTAGACTGGGAATTACTGGCCAGACCCAGCTCTCTGTGGCGTTTCCTTAGGATGGAGCGATGGGGTGACAGAGCGAGAGCTGCCAAAGCTGAGGAGGAGTGACCTCTGGTGCCCTCGGAGCTTTGTGCACACAAGCGGCATGGAGGGCCAGTGAAGGACGAGGCTTTGCTCTGGCAGACAAACTTGTGGTAGAGTCTTGCAAAGTCATTGTCCAGTTCTTTGGTGGAGTAAGAGACACGAATTGATGGCGGTGAGGACGACTCGAAGGAGAGATGTCGTCGCAGCCTGTGATGACCTTTGGCTGTGGCTGATTGAGGTACATGCAGCTGAGGCTGGAAGGAATGGCAGGAGTCTTGAGAGTAAAGGGTCTTCTGTGGGTCTTCTGCAGTAGATGTTTGTAGAGGGGAGTACACAGAAGTGGACACTGATCTTGGTCTCTTAAGTTCTGTGAAGTAGTTCTGTCTGTGATATGATTTTGGGCTTTGGGAAAAAGCATGAGATGATCCACCCTCCGTGCTCATCAACCTTGCTTTGAGAGGACTTTGCCTGACTGGGGAACCATAGATTTCAAGCCTCCCTTTTGAAACTGTGCTTTCTGAAGCATACTTTGAGCATCCACCAGGGTGTACAATGTTTGGCAAGGGAGAAGACAATTTAGACCGAACAGAGACTTCCTGGGAAGCTTTGGGAGTGAGACGGCAAGGCTGAGAGGGGCTAACAGTGTAAATAGAGGGCTGGGATCTCTGTGGAGACAACTGAGACACTGTGAAGGTCTTATTAAGCAAGGTCTCTCCTGGTTTGGATGAGCAATAGGACAAGTCCATCACAGTGGGATGCGGATGCTCCTCTCTCCTCTGCAAACTTCTCCCAGGAGAGTGGTGGTGCTGCATGTCCTTCACATGAGTAACTCTCTGTCCAGGGGACAGAAGAACAACTTCAGCCTCTCTGTTTCCTGATAAGTGCATCCTTAAAGGGCTGGTGATGGGTTTCTGGTTCTGCAGCTTTCTGCCATTCTTTTTCCGGTTGCTGCTGGTTTGCCTCAGTGTGGTGTTGAAGGTGGTACTTACGTGGCTCCTGTTTGGCAGGCGTCGCCACTTGCGGTACCTCTTCAACACAGTGTCAACAGTATCAGAGACACGTTGACGATGGCAGGCTCTCTCGATCTGACTGATCATGTCCGGGTAGAGCTCAAACAAAGAGCTGCCTTGACTTCTCAGTGACGTCTCCAGTTCCTCAGGCTGGACCTCCATCACAGAAACATTTCTCTGATTCTCATCCAGTGAGCTCACAGTAATATGAGTGGTATCACTTGTTGGCAGGCCTGCAGGGCACAAAAGAGGGGGGAAAAAAAATAATTGTACTATTCACTTACAACATGGTACAGGTTTAACATCAACGTATTGTTACCTTGTGTACTACAGTATGACTTCAGAATCCATGTATTGTGTGCATAGTTAATGAGGTAAGCCATGACTTTAGTCTCTGCTTTTCATGCGTGTGTCTAGTAACACATTTTGATTAGTTACTACTGTATTTTCATATGTAATAATTTTTACCCTCATTGCCAGCCAAGGACGAGCCAGTGGAAATGTCATGAGCTCTTCCTTCCTGACATGTAGCATCCAACTGTAACAAAGAGAGAAATCATTTGAGATATGCATGATGTAAAAAAAAAGTTTATGAAGCCATCTGCAGTATATATATATATACACACACACTACTTACATGACAGTCTCTTATGTCTTGTGCTGTGGTGGAACAAATTTTACAATAACTGCATTAGGATTATATTGCAATTATCTCTACTGTGGCATTTTATTTTGAAATGATGAATACTTACACCCCAGTGACTCCTCTCTTGAAGCTGGGGCACTCTGTAAAGAAAAGTAATATTACTCTCTTTAAAATGGTAAAAGCTTGGTGCTGTTTGTACTGATCAGATCACAGATATTTTATGTTTGACTGTAGAATGTGTTCATAGCAAAGCAAACCTTTGATTTCAGCTTGTTCAGCTCCTTCTTTGATAGTGTCATGTAATGCGCTAGTCCTGTAGTAAGAAAGGAGACAAAACCGACCAGACACCATGAGCCAGGCGGTGTAATCTGCTGAAAATATCATTAACAGTATGATTAAAAGCAAATCAAATAGTCAATCCATCCCATAGACTGACATGTTACCGATAGGAGGCGCTACACATTGAAATACTGCTCACCACTAGTAAATTAAATTGAAAACTGAAGTACTGTAATCAAATCAGAGAACACGCATTCATTTGGACTTGAATTTTCGTTTTTAACCACCTTTGCCAACGACACACGACCGAGACTCGAGGTTAAGGCTACGTTTTTGTTGATAACGTTTCATTTCTCCTCGTCAGTAGCCATGGGCAGAAAAACGACGCCATTAAGTTAATAGATGTGTAGCTAAGTTACTTGTCGTCTTTGTATTTTCAAGGTCCACTTCTATGGCTCCGTCTTGGTCTTGTAGCTTGGAATACTGTTAAAAGAAGACGCAGATATTAAAACAGTCGTTGTTAGAGTCTTAAACCGACAAAACGCGAGCTAGCGAAGTCAACTGAGAACATCACCATGTTCGATAGCCTTATTTACACACCTTCTCGACTATTCGATCCAGTGCCTTTTTGTAGGTTAGGCCATTGTTGTACAGTTGTTTTTTGAAACTCTCGTCCATTGTTTCACTAAAAGTGTAGTTCCCTGTTATTTGCAGGTGGTTTTAAAACTATAACGCCAGCTCATGGTAAGAAAGGCGCTTCGCGTTTAAAATGTTTTCTGCTGCCAAAGAACGAGATTTGATTGGACAGAGAGCCCTTGGTGCGTTCACGTCACCTCGAAAATACGAGTAGCACTGTGGCGTATCTAAATACCATAACCATAAAACAAACTTTAAACCTATGTTAATACAAATAGAAACCTACGAGATAGTCATAGCTGA
>JAQQAE010001357.1:12295-25875 GCA_029823295.1 Pseudamia nigra
CGATATGAACGAACTTATCAGGTGGCCTTGATGTAGCCATTTCGAGGTGTCGCTACGCCTCGCGTCATCTTTACTCGACAAAACGTGTTGGTCGCATAAATACAAAGCATGTCTTAAGATGCTTTGTACACAATTCTACCCGGTCGTTGGCAGAATATGAGGAGAGGCTCGTTAGCATGGAAGCTCGGACTCTGCAGGAGCTTGTCGCCGCCGCTGCTTCGGCGCACCGGGACCGGACAGCGGTGACGTACAGCGGCTCGGTGCCGGGTCGTTCAGATTGTCTGCTGTACGCAGATGTAAACACACTGTCCACTCAGCTGTCACGTGTTCTTCAGAAGAACTGCCCTGACAATCAGGGTGTGGTCGGGCTGTTCTGTCACGATGACTTGTTTGTACCTGTCTGGATTCTGGGGTGAGTTCACTGACGTCACCGGCAGAGTTTACGTCACTTCAGACTGGTGTGAGATGTGGTGATGTGTTCGACAGGATCCTGCACACTCCTGCTGCTTATGTCCCGCTGGATCCGGATGCTCCGGGACTGCTGTCGACCCGGGTCATGAGGCAGTGTGGACTCAAGTACTGTGCCGTGCAGACTGACCTCCTCAAGGTTCGGTATTTCACGGTCCCGTTACACTCTGGATGAGTCACTAGGTCATTGCAGGGCTGACATATATTCACACTCACATTCATACCTATGGACAATTCAGAGCGGGGGTCCTGTGGCTTTGACCACTGATGGAAGTAACACATTATTATGAATCAAAATTAACAAAATAAACTAAATCAACAAATGGCACCTAATTACAAAAGAAAGCAAAATAATGAACAAGATTAAGACAAAATGATCCACAAAACAATCGGGAAAGCATTACAGAAGCGACGTTTAATAAATTTAGCTAAATCAACATAATAAAAACTCAAAAAAATATTCAATGAAATGACCAAAATATTGAACAAATGTCTCAAAAGTGAACAAAATCATCCACAAAATTATTAAAAACGAACATGAATAATGGGGAAAGTCAACACGAAATCTCCAAAAGCGACACAAAAATGATCAAACTAATCAACAAAAGGAATGGTGTGATCAATATGACAAACAAGGGAACAAAGAAACAAATTAATCTGCAAGATGAACAGAAACAAACTAAATAACAAAAAGCAAATTGGTTTTAAAATGTGCTCCATAAATGATTCAGATTTTTATTTTTTTTTTTGCCGCTCTCGACACATTTCTTTCTGTCCACAAATGGCTCTTTACATTGAAAAGGTTGAAGACCCCTGATGTAGACAAACCAATTCACCTAAAATTCATCATAATATCAATCTGCAACTAATAATAATAATGATCTAAACTGGTGTGAAGCATGACGTTTGACATTTCTTCCTAAGCCCCTTGCCTTTTCATGAGACTTCCTCAAACTTGGGGAAAATGCTGAAATAAATATGAGTCTTTTGAATGCTAATTTTCCTTCACAAATATGACACTCTAATAAGAACCACATAAAATATAACTGATATGTGAATGATTTTCATTTAATCATTTTAAACTCCTCAGTCACCACCAGCTCCTGCGACCCAGACAGCAACTAGGAAAAATTCTGAATTAAATATACACTTTGCAACCCCTAACACAGCAAACTATATCAATTTAATTCAACTCTGTGCTCCTTAGGTACATTTTCTTCATATTTTCTTGCTGTTTTAAGGCTTCAAATCTCTTTTCAAAACATTTTCGTGATATAAACATGTTTAAAATTTCTTTTCTCTTCAAGAAATTTGAGAAAACCTTCCTCAAACATATCGTGGTGGAGGTTTGTGTGGCGTTGCCCGAGTTCAGACTCACACTGATTCACGTGGAGTCATTGCCAGCTGCTGAACAGAACAAAGGAACTGAACAAAGCACAACGCAAACACCGGCTGGTTCTGACCTGTCTGATACACCTGCAGCGGAAAAGAACACCTCCAGAGTTGATCTGGCATATGTTCTTCACACATCTGGAACGACAGGCCTCCCTAAGATTGTGAGGGTCCCACACAAGTGCATCCTCCCCAACATACTGCACCTGAGGTCAGTAGACGAGTGTACGTAGCTCAAAATGCACTGTAAGCTGCTGTCGCTGAGCGTTACATGTCTCTGCTTAGGTCTTTGTTTCAGATTAATGACAAGGATGTGGTTTTTCTGGCCTCACCTTTAACCTTTGACCCGTCTGTGGTGGATATTTTCTTGGCCTTGTCTTCGGGGGCTCAGCTGCTTATTGTTCCTTCGGTGATTAAGAAAATACCCCGTCGCCTGGCTCAGCTGCTGTTCAGCCATCACAAGATTACTGTTCTACAGGTGAGAGTCTTCTGTGTGAGACTGCCACTGTGGTGTTTGTGAAGGTCCAAGCGTGACATTTCACAAAACAAGAACAAATCAGAAAACATAATATTATTACACAGAGCACAGCATTTTGTGAGACAGAATGCATTTTTGTAGCCACTTTCTTTTTTATTTTATTTTGAAGCAACAAAAACAATCACTATCATCAGAAAAACATTATACACCAACCATCAGTCAGTACGACATGACAATATAGACAAATTAAATAAATACACTATATCCTCATTCACAAAAGAAAACACATGTTGAGTATTGAAACAAAAAACATAAAACTAAGAAATTCACCAAACCTTCTTTTTTATTAAATATAAATGAATACATAAAAAAGCCTCATCAAGGTTTATTTACTGCTTTACAGGGTATTGCTGGCCATTCATTGCCTGCTAAAAAATGTCCTGGGGGGGGTTGTTTTTCAGATTCATCTAAAGTGTCTTGTTGTCACTGAAACCCTCTCATAAGGAACGGTTGATAGTTTATTACACCATTGACAATGTAGGGATTTTCTAAGTTGTAACTTTGAACTTTAGCACCTTGTGGTCAGATTTCCAATTTTGAAACCTACTATCACGGGCATAACAATTCAATTCAGTGTTAATTTGAGTGTTTCTTGCAGTTCTGCATTATTTAGTTTTACATTAAGTCAGCCATGCTCTTTGCTTTGTTCATTTTTACCCCCTAACTCGAACAAACAGGAGTGCGTCCGAACATTTGACCCTATATCTCTAAAGTCCCTGGACCCAAACTTACCTAAGAAACTTGGCACAGAGGTTGTCAGGGCAGGGGGAAGGGTTACTATAGCAACCACAGCCTAATTTGTGTAATAATTATCTAATTCATTAGGTAATTACAAAACAATACTGTATATTGACCTTTATTACCGGTACATAAACTACTATACTTGGAGGCACCAAATGTTAATTTTTTTATGACTTTATTTATCCCACACTGGGGAAATTTCTTCTCCGCATTTTGACCCATCCCCTGTGGGGCATATGTGATAGATTAGACTCTAGGACACCTCTCACTCATCAAATGACCTTTGTCCTTGAAGATCAGTAGGGTCTGAAATATTTCTGTTTGACCTCCATTTATTTTTCGCTATGTAGTTAGGTTGAAAATGTCTACACCCCAGGTTATTGACTATGCTCATTCCAAATATGTTGTGACCTTCAAGGAAAACAGTCAAGGTCACAACCCACTTCAAAACTGGGCGAGGGATTTTCCATTTCACAGCTCCTTGTTCATTTATGTTTGTATGTGCAAAATACCATGCAAAGTGTTGTTATCGTGTAGGGTGCATATTTGTTTTGAAGTTGTCTGTACTCCAAAAGACCAGGCTTTGTTTTCCTGACTTCTCAGCTGGAACACGATCGCAAATCACAGTTGACATCACTCCCAGTTCTGGCCTCCAACTTCTGACATACATGTAATTCACTATGACTTACATTTGTTTACCTCTGTTTCAAACCAAAATTACAGAGCTTCTATAATCATGCAATTAATAGACCCTAATTTGTACTAAATTCACTTCTTGAACAGACCCCTGGAGTAAAAGCTACTGAAAATAGGAAACCAGAAATTGCTACAAACTCATTTTGGTTCTGTCACAAACAAGCAGTTATGTCCCTCTAGCCCCTCTGCCCCACATTTTTGTAATCTCTAAAATCTTTTGTTGAGTTTAGTGAAATGTCACTATTTTTTCCTGAAATACAAGTTTCAACGTCAGGGACACAGTGGTTGTTTCCATTTACTACACGTTCTTATTTTTGTTTCACAGACCACACCAACTCTGTTGAGCCGCTTTGGGCACCGCATCCTGAACGAGCAGGTGTTGTCGTCTGACTCCTCATTACGTGTCCTGGCTCTGGGTGGAGAGGCCTGTCCTTCACTGGCTCTGCTGTCCGCCTGGAAGCACAAGGACAACAAAACCCAAAGCTACAACATCTACGGCATCACAGAGGTTTCCTGTTGGGCCTGCTGTTACAAAATCCCAGAGGCTTCACTTCAGTCACACAATTTGTGAGTTTCATCTAATTAAACATGTAAATGCATATGGCTCACATGCTCCCTCGGTGTCTTTAACATGTCGCTTTGGATCCTGTAGAGCGCTCGGTGCACTTTCCTCCGTGCCTCTTGGGAATCCCCTGTTGGACACCGTGGTGGAAGTGAGAGATGAACGTGGCTGTGTTGTTACAGAGGGGGAAGGACAAGTGTTCATAGGTAAAAAAGACAGCAGTGTTGCGCTTAGAAAATCTATATCATCCATAACATTATGATCACTGGCAGGTGAAGTGGGAATGACGTCAATCCTGTTATTACATTTACATGAGGCTGCAAGTGAACATTTAGTCGATGAAGTTGATGCATTTGAAACAAATTTGGGCAGCGTAAGGATGCAAGTAACTTTGTCAAGAGACAAATTTTAATGTCAAGACAACTGGGTCAAAACATCTCCAAAACTGTGGGTCTTGTCCTGCAGTGGACAGAACCCCATGAGGATGGAAGGACAACTGGATCTCAGTCCAGTAGAGGATCTAAGGAAACAAAACATTACTATCACATGATGTTGTGTAGGTTCCTCCTTTTGATTCCAGAACAGCTCTAACCCAAGACATGAGCTCCTTCCTTCCTTCCTTCCTTCCTTCCTTCCATCCATCCCATAGGGGAATTCAAAATTAGACATTATAGTAGCACATACTTCAAATCCTGTAAGTTGTAGCTTAGGCCTTCATTGATGTAACCTGTTTATATTTCAGACAAAGTAGTGGAGTAAAAAGCATTGATGTTTTGATGTTTTGGCGTAGAAGTATAAACTTGTACAAAAAAGGAAACATGAGTGCATCTCCTAATATTTCTAGTTTAATACAGTATTGGAATCAGGTTTTATTCGGCCACTGCATAAATCCTTCCTCGCTGCAGGTGGTGAGGACAGAGTTTGCCTCCTGGATGACGAGGACGGCCTTGTGCCCTGGACGATGCGGGCGACTGGAGACTGGGTGAGCGTGAGCGACTCCCAGCTGTACTACCTGGGAAGAAGAGACCGGCTCATTAAACGCCACGGAAAACGGGTGAACCTGGACAGTCTCCAGCAGGTAACCATGTCATTATGTGGCTTTTTCTGTTTCCTCTCCACAGCCAGACAGTTATGTGGACGGCTTGATTATGTTCATGCGGCAAAGCAAAAATCCTACAACTTTCCTCACCTGGACTGCGAGCTGTGATTTGTGTGTGTGTAGATCTCAGAAACTCACATTGTGACTCCTATTTTCATAGTTTAAGCAGTTTTTTTAACATGACTGACCAAAAATTACATAATGACATTTAAAAAGTCCGTCATTCAAGAGGTCTAAGAATAGAGATTTGAGAACTCAAGACTTTCGCATTGTAATTGAAGTTTAAATATATGAATTAAATCTAATATATGTTATTCTATATGAGTATTTTAATCACTATGTCTATTGGTGTATATTATGCATGAAAACCTATGAGTTTGTAAACTTATAACCTTTAACCTATGTGTGGAAAAGTCAGGTTAAAGCCTTTGTCTATGTCAGGGGTGTCCAAACTGTGGCTCCATGGCCACATGTGGCTCTGTAGCCCCTCTCCAGTGGCTCCTGGGGCTTTGTCCAGTGATGGAAGGAACACCTTATAATAAATCAAAATCAACAAAATAAGCACTAAATGGCATCATGAACAAAAGTGAAGTCAAAACTGATGCAAATAACATACAAAATAATCAAGAAGATGATCAAAATGAATAATAAAACTAAGAACATTAATCAAAAAAGATGAATTGTGAACAAAATTATGAAAAAAAAAATGAAGTATGTGAACGAAAAATTCTCAAAAATTCCTAAAATAGTACATCACATGAATATGAATGGATAAAAAACTAACCAAATATCCAACAAAATGAACAAAATGGTCAAGTGAAAGAATATAAGCAAGGACATGAAAATAAATAATAAATAAAATAAATGATGAGCGGTAACCATTAAAAAATATCAGCAAAGAATCATAAAAATCATCCAGGAAATGAACCAAAATTCAGAAAAATAATTATTCATTTTTTTAAAACAACTGTAATCAAGGAAAGGAAGCAATTAGTAAACAAGGTGAACAAAAATTAATAAAATAAAATTGGTGTTGACATGTTGACAGCTAAAATGTTATATGTCCTGTGATACTTGAAAGCCTGGAAAATTATTTGTACTCACGACACTTACTTTATTTTCTTTCTGCCCAAAATGGTTCTTAGGTAAACTTCCACACACTCCCTTTAACTTGCAAAACATCTCTTTATTTCAGCAACGTTTCGGGCTGGACCATCAGCATTTCACAATATATTTTTATATGATTTTTTTTTTTTTACTCCTATGTATCTGTCTTAAAGAAATGACTGTGCAAAGTTTTTTCTAATTTTCTTTCTGTCCAAAATTAGCTGATTAGCTCTTTGCATCCTCTGTGTTACAACCCTACTTCACTCAACGTACAATAAAAATAGGGATCAGAGAAGCAACAACTCGAAGAAGTGTGTGACAGCAAAACAAGTGATATATGTCGAACTAAAACAGGCTTCCCCGACAATCTGAAATCAAGTTTAACACACACCATGAGAGGGGGAGGCGTAGGAAATGAAATGAATATAACAAAATCAGGCTTAAACTATAAACTGACTAAAGGAAAACAAAAGGAAAAAAAGACCTGACTTCTGAACTAAAAAACGGATTGAAAAAAAAAAACAATACAAGGTGTTAAAAGTCTAAAAAGGACTTGTCATGTCCTGTTCAGTATCGTTCTCTGTAGCATTTGCCGGGAGTTCGGTGGCTGAGAGCAGTACGATTAAAGATTTAGCCGTACGCACACTGTTGCCACGTGTTTTATTTTCAGATTTTCACCAGAGCATCTATTCCAGACTGTAGAAAATCTACCCCATGACATACACACTGACAATTCACGTGTGTTTTCAGAGAGGTAGAAAACTAAATGCATGGCTGACAGCTGTAACTTCTTTCTCTACCAGGCCACCAATTCAAATCTCAGTAAAATACATGCTATATGAATTTATTTGTATAATTTGAAGTATTTCTAAGCTCAACAAAGCCATGTGAAACATTCAGGAGAGAACGCAAAAAAAGAGATGCAACACAGGGAAAACCTAAATGAAAACGCCGTAACAAGAAGACTTTAGGCTGTGTGTTGGCAGTGTTTGATTTTGTACATTAGTCATGTTAGTTTGTAGTGTATTATTTCTGCTACTGTATTATTACAATCAATTATGTTATTCATTATGTATTTTTCTCAATTTGAATCCAGAGGAGACATAAAATTGATTTTCTGCAGAACCGTCACTGTAGGAGATCCAGCATGTTATTGATCACTGAAACTGTTACGTTCTTCTTCTTCTTCTTCTTCTTCTTGCAGCTCATTCTCAGTCTGCCAGTTGTCGAGGCCTGCGCTGTCGGACTACACGAAGACTCCCGCCTTCTCGCCTTTGTAGTGGCGTCCACATCTGCGGAACACAAAGCAGACTCTCTCTTCCCATCTGTGCAACAGCGGCATCGGGAAAATGTGCAGGAGGATGCAGCAGGCGCAGATGGAGATGTGAGCAGACTGATTCTGAAGCAGCTGTCGGAGCTGCTGCCCTCCTACAGCGTCCCGGACTCGTTGCTGCTCGTCCCGGCTTTAGCCCTCACTCCTCACGGTCAGCGTGTGTCAGTCAGCAGCAGCATTTGTACTTAGCAAATCTTTTTTTTTTTTCACTTTTCACTTTTTTTTTTTTGCAGGGAAAGTTGACATGGATGCACTTATGAAAATGTTCCGAGGACAGACAAAGTGTTTGGAAACCAGTTCTTCAAAGGGAGATGATCTTGCAAGGCTAAAGCAGCATCTGCAGTCTTTGTGGCAGGTATGGGACTTAAGTAGATTTGAGAATACGCATGTCCGATGTTAGGTCAGAACTGGGTTATTATGCATAGCTAAGACTTAATCTAGTACTCAGCTAAGAATCATTACAATCTTCCCAGTGAGACAACCCCAATTCCAAAAAAAGTTGGGATGTAAGTAAGAAAAAACAGAATGCAGTGATTTGCAGATCTCATACACCTATGTTTTATTCCCATGAGTACATAAAAAACTTATTAACTGAGACATTTACCAGTTCATGGAAAATCTTAGCTCCTGGTCTCAGGCATTCATCTGACCACAGAACACTTTTCCATTTCTGATTGTGATTTCTGGACGTGTTCCTGAGCCCATGCAGTGGTTTTTAGTAGAGGATGTTGCCTTTTTTTAATGCAGTGCCGCCTGAGGGTCTGAAGATCACCAGCATCCAGTTTTGACATTTGACCTTCCTCCTGATTCTCTGTATCTTTTAATATTATACACTGTAGATGTTGGGATCTTCAAATTTTGAGCAACTTTACATTGAGGAACATTTGCATTTTACATTTAAGTCAAATCTATATTATTCCCATGTTTTCACCTACATAGGGTTCCTCATAACCCTTGGAATGACTCAAACTCAAACTAAATACACTCAAGGGATTTAATAATGCACCACTGTATTTGTTTGTGATGGACATTTACTGCTCTGGCAGCTTGTCTGGTGGGCTGCCCTGCCTCCACTATACCGATGGCGTGATCCTGGTCAGGTTGCCCCGGCCGTGGCATTCTTACAGATGTCATTTTCTCCAAAGCTGTGGTGTCTTTTATAGAGTTGCATGTGTTGTTTGGGTTTGGTTGCACAGACGTTGTGAAAGTGTGTTTTGAGACACAAGGCTACTCACAATAATCAGTCAGGTGAGAACAAATCCCACATATTGGCAGCGTATATGTATTTGTAGAACTAGTTTCATTAACTGACAAAAGCTGTTCACAAACTGGGCCAAAAATACAGTGATGTATTACATCCCTGGAGTATAGTCTTCGGTTTCTTTTCATTTTGCTCCGTGGTTTTTCCACACCTCATATTATCACATTACCGTATTTTCCAGATTACAAGTTGCGGTTTTTTGCATAGCGTGGCTAGGACAGCAACAAATGCATTGGAGCGACTTGTATATGAAAGAATTTATAGTATAGAGTGTTCATCACACTGACGACTGCTAGACGTCGCTTTAGGCTTGTGTACCTGCATCTGTCGCATCTGTATTACTGACAATTTAAAATGTAGACATTACAGGTAACAGCCATACCTGCCATCAGCTTAACACCGAACGTGTCGGTGCTGTCACTTACCCGGGGAGGCGAGCCGCGAGCCCTCGCTTCTGGCGTTAAGCCACGCGCTTGACGCACGTTCCAAATGCAACCTGTCCTTCAGTGCGACTAATACATGTTTTTTTCGTCTTCATTAAGCATTTTTTGGCTTGTGCGACTAACATTCTGGAGCGACATATAACCCGGAAAATACGGTAATTTTAAGTCTACATTTATTTTTCTTTATTCAACTTCTATAAGTCAAGGTTTTCCTCATTACCAGGGATGACTCAAACTATCAGTCCAATTCAATTTTATTTGTATAGCACCAATCATAATCGATTCCTTCCTTTAACGGAAGAGAGAACCCTCCAGCAGAACCAGCGGCTCAGGGTAGGCGGCCATCTGCCTGGACCGGTTGGGGTTACTGGACAGAGGAGAGACAGAAGAAAGGTAGAGATAGAACAACACTAAAACTAAATGAAAACCAGGTAATTCCTCATTAAATTGTTTTTAGTGTGTAAAAGGACCCACAGCTGAATGTTTATATAAAGCTCTTTTCACTTGTCTGTGTGATTATCGGCAGGCTGCTCTTGGTGTTCCTGCAGACCTGGCCGTTGACCGTGAATCCAACTTCCTCCGGAGTGGAGGCGACTCTCTGAAAGCGTTGCTTCTTCATGAGGACATTGTCACCACTGCAGGCGTGACATCACCAGAGCTTCTAGAGATCATACTTGATGGGACGTTCTCTGACGTACTGCAGCACATCAGTATGCTAAGGATGGAAAAACTTGAAAACAGCACTCCGCTCTCATTTGAGATGAGGAAGCAGCACAGTGATGGTTCCTCTGCAGCGGCAGCAAAGAGAGACCATAGAAGCTCACACGGTCTGCAGACGCACGCAGATGTTTTAAAGACACCGGTGGTTAAAGTTAAAAGAAGAGCAGGTGAGGTGGTAGAATTTCAAAGTAAAGACCCAAAAACAGCACGTGGCGATAAAGACGCTGTTAATGCCTCTGTGTCTCTGAGACTCAGTCTGAGCTGGTCCTCAGACACAGGCAGATGTGTGGACGCCTCGCCAGCGCTTTTAGTGCAAGAAAAGACAGAAGAGACGTCGAACGGGACCAAAACCACAGTGTTCATCGGCTCCCACTCCCACAGGATGCAGGCGTTGGAGCTGGACTCAGGCAGCATCCTGTGGGAACGAGTTCTCGGCAACAGAATCGAGGCGTCGGCTGCCGTTTCTCACTGCGGGACTCTAGTCATCGTAGGTCAGAACCAACACTTTCAATCTTTTGTAAAATTCTGACACACTGTGACGGTGCTGCTAGGATTGTTGTTGTTTTTCTTTTTATTTCCGTAGGTTGCTATGACGGCTGCGTCTATTTCCTGTGCGCCGCTTCTGGAGAGACTCGGTGGGTGTTTGAGACGAGAGACGCTGTGAAATGTCGTCCTGCAGTAGACCCCATCACAGGGCTGGTGGTAGTGGGCTCACATGATGGCCATGTTTACGCCCTGAACCCACAGGTAAGTGGATTTGATCATCACAATTATCAGTTAAGGTAAAAACACATTGTAGTGGTTCTATAGCCTCATTTTTTTTCATTAGGGATTTATTAATTTTAGTGTTGATTCTAGTATTTTTTGTGTATTTATCAAGCACGAGTACCTCAAAACTACTGGTACAGATATTTTATCGGTTATTTTAGTTTGTCTTATACTTTTAGTGGTTGTTTTCTGATTCTGATGATGTGCTGCAGGTTCAGCAGTGTGTGTGGAAGCGTCACTGTGGAGGCGGCGCCGTGTTTTCCTCTCCTTGCCTTCACTCGTCACACCGACGTCTGTACGTGGCCTCGCTGGCGGGTTACTTGTTGTGTCTGAACCCTGTGAGTCAAACAAATTCCGCATTTCAACAGGCATGTCTGTTTCATAGCTGCGGAGTGTTTCAGCTGTATTGTTGCACTGTGCTCATTTCCAGGACAGGGGAGAGGTCCTGTGGTCTTTCCGTAGAGACTCCCCATTTTTTTCATCCCCAGTCGCCTCCTTACGCCACGTTGTGATCGGCTCGACGGACGGAAACATCTGCTGCTTCAGCGTCACAGGAGAACTGGTGAGACGCAGGCTGACGTGATGGTATTTTGCCACTTTCTTCCACAGCGCCGGTGGTTTGTAAAGTACACGGCAAGAGTACTTTTACTTCTAGTGACTCAAGTAGAAGTAGAGTTACTCCTAAGCATCAGTACTTGAGGAAAAGTAAGAGAGTATCTGGGGAAAAAAAAGAAAAAACTACACGAGTAGCGGGTGACTTTATTAATTTATTACAGCCTCATATATGGATTTTTGTTCAGTCTTTTTTTTTTGCTATTCTATTCTTTTAACTTGATTTTTTTTTTTAAACTAATGTTGTTGCTCGGTTTATTCACTTTCTTGCATAATTTGTTTTTATGTTCAGTGTTTGTTTCGTATTTTGTACATTTACTTGATGATTTTGCTCATTTTCCTCGTTTTGTGGATTTTTTTTCCTTCAATTTCTTGATTATTTTTATTAATTTACTTCATAATTTTCTTCATTTTATTATTATTTTGGTCATTGGTTCTTATTACGTACCCTCATTTTGTCAGTTACTTGACTATTTTCTTCAGTTTTCTTGATTATTTTAATTATTTTGTTAATTTTTCTCTTTTGTTTGTGTTTTTATTGTATATTTTGCCATTTAGTTTATACACATTTGATCATTTATTGACTAGTTCTTTTTTTGCCTTGTAAATTTTTACAATTTCAACCTTTTTTACTTTTACTCATTGAGCTATGGCCAAATGTAACTGAGTAGAAGTACATTTTTCATCTTAAATGTAACGGAGTAAGCGTAAAAAGTATTCTGTGATACAGCTACTCACAGAAGTACATATTAAAAAAAAAAACTACTCAAGTACACGTGAAGGAGTACTCTACACCTCTGCACATCCGCGCCTCATTTTGTGTTTCCCTGCAGCTTTGGCAGTTTGCGACCCGCGAGGCGGCGTTCTCGTCACCGTGTCTGACTCCGGATCAGGAGAGGGTTCTGTGCGGGTCACATGACGGTCACCTGTACTGTTTGAACTGCGCTGACGGCTCGTTGGCTTGGACCTTCCAGACCACAGGGAAGGTGTACTCCAGCCCGTGTGTGTTCGATGGCTCCGTGGTGGGCAGGCAGGGGATTCTGGTGGCTATCGCTTCCACAGACGGGACGGTCTGGATCCTGGATGGTCACGACGGACAAAGGCTGGCCTCGCACACGCTTCCCGGGGAGCTGTTTTCATCTCCAGTCGTACATGACCAGTCACTTATTATCGGGTGCCGTAATGACTATGTGTATTGTATGAAACTCACATCCGAAGAGAGAACATAGGACCATGTGCATGTTTGCTTTAATGGAACAGTGAAACCAGAAGTGGGTAGTAGTCAAGTCCATGTACTTCTTTATATGTATTTGAGTAGTTCTTCCCATAAAATGTACTCCTGATAGTAGCTGTAATGCAGAATACTCTTTACTTATGCCCTGAATGTACTTCTGCTCCGGAGCAAGAAAGGTTGAAATTAAAAAAAGATTAAATTAATCAATTAAATTTAAAAAAAATTAACAAAATGTGTAAACATATGATCAAAATGAATAAATTAAGTGATAAAATGAGCAAAAATGTGTAAAAAGCATCACAAAAAAATTAACAAAAAAAACTTTCAAAACAATCAAGAAAATTAACAAAACCAAACAAAGCAGTCAACAAAAACTTAAAATATGCAGTAAGTACAAAAATAAGCAGTAAGGAAGAAAGTAATCCAAATGACCAAAAAGAATCTAAATGACATATTGAATGAAAAGTCAATGTAAGCAGCAATATGACCAAAAATGATAATTATGAAAAAGGTGAACATGAATGAACAAAAACAAAATAAGCAACAGAATTGTAAAAACAAAAAGGTAAAAATAAAAATTCAACAAAAATCACCAAAAATAAATAA
>JAQQAE010001358.1:0-25875 GCA_029823295.1 Pseudamia nigra
ATTATAAGGCGCAGTGTCATATTTGGACAAAATAGACGGCGTTTAGGTGCGCCTTATAGTGCGGAAAATACGGTACTCACCCACGACTACAGTTTAGTGTATCTCAGGTAGAACAGGATTACTTTATGTTGGAATCAGCCAGTCTTCTCTCTCTTGTCTCCAGCTTGCTCAAAATGCTGCTGCATGCCTTTTTCACTGGAACACAAAAAAGAGAGCACATCACTCATATTCTGGCGCCACTCCACTGACTGCCTGTGCAATTTAGAGTCCATTTTAAAATTCTTTTGTTTTAAAATCCTTAAACGGTCTTACCCCATCTTACCTCTCTGAGCTGCTCCACCCATACCCATGCCTGGTCTCTCAGGTCAGCTGACCAGCTGATCCTTGATGTACCAAAATCTAAGCGGAATCTCACAGGGGACAGAGCCTTCTCTGTTATTGCCCAAACCTATGGAGTAATCTGTGCTTGCATCTTAGAGAGTCTCCTTCACTGTCCATTTTTAAAACTTGTCTTAAAACCGAGTTTTACACCTTAGCCTTCGATCCAGCATGAGATGTTGAGTTTATTTGTTTTTATTGTATGAAACTGATTTGATTTGGATTTTTTGTTTTATCACTTTTGCGATGAATTGGCGACTCATCCAGGGTGTACCCTGCCTCCACCCTAAGTCAGCTGGGATAGGCTCCAGCATCCCCCCCCCCCGACCCTTGCGAGGATTAAGGGGTAGAAAATGGATGGATGGATGGATGGGTTTATCACTTTTACCTGTGTTTCTTTGCACTTCTTGGTTATTTATTTTATGGTGTTGTTGCTTGTTTTATGCCTTTATCACTGATGTACAGCAGTCTGGTGGAGCTGTGGTTATTTTTTAAAGTGCTTTACAAATAATGTGGATTGGATTGGAAAACTATGCTGAATGAACTGGAGATACAAAGGTCCAACTCCAGCTGGTGAATAGAGTTACCATAGCAACATATCAATCAAACCCCAGCACAGCAGAGATTTGTTGTATTATTTGCTGTAATAGCTTAATAAAGGAGCAAAAACTTAAAGAAGGACCAGATTACTAATTACAGGGTCCAAAAACCTTTGAGATCATGATCACTCTTAACAAAAATGTACAGTGGTACCTCGCATAACGAGTTTAATCCGTTCCGGCATCACGCTCGGTATCTGAATTTCTCTGTATCCGAAGAGACTTTTACATGTAAATCCATTAATCTGTTCTGGACCCATGACAAAGTCCCATATAAAGTATGTATTACACACCTACCTGCATTTATTCATTATTATTATTTGAAAAGGAAGTTATGTTAATTATCTGAAATGGAATGAATGAAAGTAGTTCTAAAAATGATTTAAAGTGTATTCTTACCTTGGCTTATGATTTGGCAGTGTGTCCGTGGACACTGCACATGTCCATAACTGTAAACAACTCCAACGCCGCTGCCAGCGGCCCGACACGGCCGGCCCGTGTCCGACGCAGCCAGCCCGTATCCGACCCGGCCCGACACGGCCGGCCCGTGTCCACTGCCTGTGTCGACACAGCCGGGAGCGGGACACGCCGCTGTCCGGTGGCTTCAATGATGATACAGTATCTTCTCCATAAGCAGCAGTTCTCCATAACACAAGGTCTCCATAACACAAGCTAACATCTGTTAGCCGTTAGCCTCTGTTAGCTTGGCTAATGACTATTAGCTTCCGGGTCTTTCACGTCCGAGACCCGGAAGTGACTACAGGTTAGCGCTATTAGCCGTTAGCCTGTGTTAGCTTGGCTAACAGCTGTTAGCTTGGCTATCAGCTGACTATTCATTAACTGATTAATTCTCGTTGTCAGAGGTAAATTTTTTGCAGTTTTTTTTCCTCGGTATACGAATTTCTCGTTGTCAGAAGAGCTAGTTGTCCGAGGTACCACTGTATTCATTTAGTATTTTCAGAGAGATTCCCAAGATTTCTTGGAGCCCAGTGAACGGTGTCCCAGTAGCTAACAGCGATATTACAACTTTAAGTCACTTAGGTGTCGGCCTCAATGTACAGCCCCGGTAACTGCCCACTGGAGTGAAACACTGACCGGGCCCATTTTACGATGACTACTTGATTTTTTTTTTTTGACAGTGTGCATTAGTAGTGATAGAAAGATTCTGTTGCTGTTCGTGTGACCTGTTCACACGAGAATCTGATACAGGACACATTTAACAATATAATTTTTACCTTTGCAACAAAAAAATCTGATGTGAATGGTAAATCTGAATTCAGCACTAAAGCTGGCAGTGTAAATGTACTGTAGCCTTAGATTTTGAGATAACAATTGTGAACCCACAAAGAGCGAGTATAATTAAAAATTTTGGGTGTACTACGCACCACAGTGGCCAAGGTACAAATTTGTTTATTAAAATTAACTGGTATCTCTCCTTTACAACCACTTGCATGTATTCACTACAGCTTAAGAAAGTGACAAAACACCTTTAGGGGTTGAACTGGCTCATGTTTGGTTTATAGCATCAGGTAAATCTGTCCGTAATTGGAGATGAATAAACACGTCTTTTTCCACCTAGAGGGAATCAGCATGCATCTCATTCTATCCTTGCATTCACGCCACGCCTGTTTTTTCCATCTGTGAGGTTAACAGAATGAATGATGATTACCTCTTTTAAAGCCTATATGACGATGATGTATTTTTCTACATAAAACCTAAACACAGCTGCTGCCTGTAGTAGAGGAAGCTGGAGCTAATGGCATGAGGACCATTACTGTACATTATTCCCGTTTCTATGCAACATTCTAATTAGCATCGGCCACATGATAAATGCACTATTGTATTATTCAACTTGGAGTGCCCAAGGGAACATCCCAAGATATGCTGCATTTAAAGCATGAGGTGCTTAGTTTGGAGGATGTCATATAATGAAGGCATTGAAAATAATCTAGGGAAAGTGCACAGAAACATCACAACCATACAGTGTAGTACATTAAGCTGTGAAGTTTTTTAATATAACCCACAGCTGAGACTGCAGCACGTGACACTACTGTTAAAAACAAATGGCTACAATGGAAGAATGCAAGTAAAGCACTGTAGTTTTTTTATATACTGTAATTTTACCCACACATAATTGCTGTCAGTGGCAGCGAATATAAAAGAGCAAAGAGATTTGGGAATAGTCGTGCAGACTGTATTGTGCATATGATGTATGCATGAATAAGAAGCTTGTCTGTATGAGGAAAATGTAATTAAAAAAAGAAAAATGTAGCATGGCTATGTGCACACTTTATGTAACTCAATAGCACGGGGGCACTGTTCATATATTCATATTGTACTTCCTATTGTTAACCAGCCTCGTATTAGTTCCTTTCATTAAAACACACATGATCGCTCAGTCGAACGCACACAAACCACATGCACAAAACTGATGTATTCATAGAAAGACAGAGATTCAAGAGCTATGTATAGAGGGGACGGGAGTAGATGGAGGGAGCAGAAGCTCGTTTCCGCACTCCTGTTTTCCTGTGCGACTCGCTGCCTCCACAGTCGTGCCCTCAGAGCCTCCCCTGGCATAAATGACCATTATGGCTCCATTAGGGCTGCTCCTAGGAGGTCATTATGCTACACTGAAAAACTAGGGATGAAGATGTTAGTAGGGTCCCATCAGGGGAGAGGCACAGACTGAGTGAGAGAAAGACATAACACTTAGTCATCCAACTACTCCAGATGTCATGACTGACAAACAGCAATTCAGGTACAGTGAGTCAGCCTCTTAAGTAGTAAAAGAATGGAGGGAAAGGATGATTAAGGAGAGGAGAGGGCAGCTGTGAGTGTAGCAAGGATGTACTGAGGATCAATCAGAGGGTCACTTTAAGTTACCAGTTATTTTAATACTGAAGCAATAAATAGTCTTAAAAATGCTGAATTACATCCTGCATCCAGAACGATAAACATGTGAATACATGAATGATACTACGTCTGATATATTTTATCATACCAACTCCAAATATTAATAGTTTCTTTTTAGTGAGGGCTCATGCAGACATGGACGCTGAGGTCAGTGTTTGTTAAAGAAGCACTAACCTAAGACTAAACACTTTTTGCACATAATGTCACCTGGGTACAGATTGATTGTCAACCATGGCCCATTATCAGAGCTAATGTTCACATTGTTACAGTTACTTATTTCTGAAATTCCATACAAATGTAAAAACTTTGTCACTGATGGCTTCTGTCTGTGTAGTTACATTCTGCACTGTCCAAGAATTTGGGTTCCCTGAGATCAGAGAACCTGAGAGTTTCAGCAATGAGATGACAAAAAAACACATATTTACTAGACATATTATTTATAATCTTTCCTCTTCAATGAGAAACCTGACAATAAACACTGGCAAAATTTTATCGAATTGCACTTTATTTGGTTTTAAACCCACCATCAGGGGAATCTAACAACGTTTTTGTGTTGGAGTCCAAAAATTTAATCCCACCAGTTCCAAATATTTATTGTCAGTTTCTGTGATTAGCTACCAATTATTAAGAGAAAAACATAGTGGTAGTTACTTAATCATACATGATTGTTTTACACGTTATCAAGAATTGCAGAATCACTGCATTGTGACTCCATTGTTACCATGGGCAGTCGCTTTCTCATAACACATTATGGTAACCAGCCAGTGTGTGAGAGCTTGGGTTGGTTTGTTGTAGTTTCTGGATTGGTTTTTCCATCTGTTTTTCCTGTGCTGTTGCCACATCCTTCACTTTTCACATGCTTCATCTGTGTCAGATCTCCTTCCCCAGCAGATATGATGTGTGGGATAGCGCCGTGGTAGTCTCCGTCCGTCTGTATCTCCAGTTCCAGCAGCCATCTCTGTGACAGAGCAGCACACTACATCATACCTAAGCGGCGGAGAATGACATTTCAAAAGCCTTAAATCAGCGTGGAGTATATTTCTCCTTCAGTATGAAGGTAAACAGGGCGCAGTTCAGCAGGTGGTTCTGAATTCCACGGCTTCTCCTGCTACTGAATACGAAAACCAGCAAGATGGCATGTTTGTCTTTTAGACTGTCCTATATGCAGAAGATGAAGGGGCTGAGTGCCAAAACTGCCCACATTTGTTCTTGTTTGGTCGTACTCATTCTCTAAGCCTAGCCTTCTTCCATGCAACTGACAGACAAGCAATAAGTTTGGGTTGCTTTACTGACTGAAAAATAAATAAAACACACAAAATGGTAGGTTTTTAAGGTATTTTCAGACATTTTGGTATTGATATTTCAGTACAGTGACTCCGCAGTACTAAGATAATTTTCTATAACGCATCATGTCTGTTGACCAAAGAAAAAAAATATAGCCATAGGAAGGCAGAAAAATGTACATTTTCACTGCTTTGTGGTGACAGTTTTACAGATTTCACTACAATTAAATGATGTTAGACAGTGCATATTATCTTTACTTTGTGCCCTTTAACACAGAGAAAGTGGTGACTGTGATGTCAAATTGTCAGGAGAATCTCTTTAGAGTACCTGCATGTTCTAATAAAAATATTAATATTTGCTGCCAGTGTGTCGATAATACTTGTGGGCATAATCCTGTGTATTTTCATATCAATATTTTGTCCCACCATACTGAAAAAAGGAAAGAATGGGTAGAAAATACATGTAGGGTCTTTATATGCAAATGGCACACAGTTTGAGATACTGCTCCCTGGATAAGGGCCTGGTGAAGATGCATCTTGCCTTATACATCTCTGAATGAGGTTGAAAAGAAGGCTGCTGACTTTTTGACCCTCCTTTCCTGTGGGAGAGAAATACAAAGGTACAAGGTGCAGCTGTCCTCTCAGCATGTGGGGTATAGGGAAAAGGAGCTGCTGACCTGTGCATTTGGTATGATAGTGACTGCTCCTGAGGGCTGAACGGCCCTGTGAAATGGGCCAAAGCAACCGAGCATATGTAACAGAGGTCAGATCAGTGCATTGGCCTGAAACACCAGTTAGCCTCCCATGGTTTAGCACCAGTCTGATGCTGGAAGATAAGAAGGTGCTGCGACTGACTATTAGAAGATTTGAACTTGAAAGTGAAGTACAGTGGTAAAGTGTAGTTATATTTTGGGGGGTTATTTTGTGACTTGGCAGTGCAGGGAAAAAGTTTTTCCTTGTTTTTGAGTAACCAAAGAGAATAGGAGACAGTTTTCTTTTCCGGACTTTCTCACTGTTAATTTTGTATGAGTCTTGTCTTTGTTTAAGTCCCATTCATAGTGAAAGCCCCTAATCGAAGGTTTCATTTCTGAGCTGGTTACAATGCTGAAAAAAAAACAATAAACTGAAAATTATATACATCTTGCTGTAACTCCTGTCATTTGAGGACAGCTGACTCCAGGTGTCTGATGTATCACTAGCCTCCTGTGTATTCAGACAACACATCATGGTGACAATGTTCTAGAGAAGAGAGTAGTGCATAGTATCCTATTAATTGAAAGTATGAAGTATTTTTTCAACCTGTCTAGTGAAACTTTTACCTTCTTGCGTTGATTCACTTTTGGTGATGTAATTTGGAAGAAGTACAGTCAACAATGGCAGGTCCAGAGCACTCTTTAAATGTTCAGCCTTATAGTTCCCATTCCAGTCAAATAACTTCTTGGCAACGGTGCTACAGCAGGTGGAAAAAAAAATCACTGGCCTGAGGCTGATGAGCAGCTTACCTGTGCCATGGGTGCATGCAACATCATGTTCTCTAAGACGGATCCCACTGCTAATGTTTTTACTGCACTCGTGAGAAGCACTGGTGCTACATGAAGCCTTGCAGAACAGGTTTCTACTAAGCTAGAGTTTCATATCAGATGGTTCTTTAGATCCTGTGACTGTTCCTACAAGCTGGGTGAGCTGTGACCCCACCGAGTGGTCCCACAGGCCGGAGTGAAGGCTACAGGGCTGGAAGCAGATGGCCCTCCTGATGCCACACAGACTCACAGATCGGCTTTAATTGCCAAGGCTGATCATTAGCCCAATGGGTCTGTGGAGGCCGGGGCTTTCTGAGAGTTGCAGGACTCAAAGTTGGGCCTGATGAGGAGTGTCATTGTATGCAATTGAACTGCCAAGCACAACGTGTCTCATTCATCACATACTTGAAAGATCATTCTCACACAGGCATAAAACTGGCAGAGAGTCTTCATGACTGAGCATAAGGGCAAAGAAGGTGGCGGGGGTTCACCAAGAGCGAGTTTCCACTTTGTGTGCTTCTGACTCATTGTCTCCACAGCAATGCCCTCACACACATGCACACACAGACCCACATATCATGATCATCATCACACATACAGATTCTATGAGCTCCCCAGGCCACAGCTCCGTTCCCAGTGACAGCAGTGAGTGTTTCTCTGACGTCGGTGGACAGCACTGCATGTCACGCCCTGTCTACTTCTGTGTCATTGGGTTAGACTATTCCCAGATCAGGTCTGCTCTCCAATATCTGTTTTCTAATCAGTTCACTTAAATTAGCCTTTTCTGTGAAACAAGGACACTGTGGCTACCGCTGCCTTGTAGTGTATAGTTTCCCTACACAGAGAGTACAGTTGTCTTATTCAAGACCCATTGTTTTTGTTTTGTCCTAGTTTTATTTATTTACTTATTTATTTTTGTTTGTTTGCAGTATAAGTTGCAGTGTATGTATGTAAGGAATCTAACATGCATATAGACCTGAGGTCAGACATCTACTACAAATGCTTGGTAAATGCAATCAATATCCATTTCCAATAATTTCATGTCAGTATTCCTTCTTTTAGTTTAGCCTGACTACCTGAACTTTACGTCATATTTCAGAGTAATAGTCGAGATATTTTCGTAACAGCTTTTATTGATTTTATCACATTCTCAGAGGGTGAGAAGGTCTCTTCACAGTTTTAACATTAACAAACAAGCACACCGGATATATCACTACAAACAGGTATTAACTCCCTACCTTAACCAGAATGATACTACAAAACCTGCAATGTAGTGCTGGAAGTAAATACGCAGATGCTGAGCTCATTTTAAATTAATGTCTGGTTGTGACAGGTTGGGAAACATAGGCGAGAGCAAGTAAAGAAAAATATGATGCAAACAACTAAAAATTTGTATACCTTCTTGATGCAGTATAGTCATTTTTACTTTCCTGTGATACTACAAGCTTGTCAAATTAAAATAGCTTGGTTAACTTAGTAGACTGAATGTGGGGTACAGTGAAATACTAGAAATAAGTTGAAATCGTATTGAAATGACATATTGCAAATTGAGCGTTTGAATGCATTTAATCAAGGTGCAATCTTTCCTGTATAGATCAATCTCTTCAATCTTACCTGTATAGATCAAGTTTTATGCACCTAATCTTGTGTTTTCTTGTTCGGTGCAATATTAGATTGAAAATAAATGTTACTTCTCATTAGGTTTTACAGAATTTTTTTTTAATTTTTGCTGTGTTTTTAACATGTTCATATTGTTGCAAGTTTTTACATTTTCAACTTTCTTTACCTCGTTCCATAATCTTTGGTCATTTTTGCCTTGTATGTTTTACATAATGTTAGTTTTTTTTTTTTGCAGCTTTTTGAGACAGTTTAAAACACATAAAAACATTTAGTTTCCTTAAGGAACAAAAATCAGTCTTGAAACTGGAAAGAATATAATTTTGTTATCATTACTGGCATCTGCTTGTATGAAAATGTTATCATGTGAGCACTTCTAAAACACACTGCCCAGCTCTACCTTCCTGGGATCATGGGTGCCCCCTTTGTAAAACTCCTGTACTGACAAAACAACACTGAAAGATTTTTTTCCCTGACTCTAAAAGAGAAGGCTCACCTTATTTGCCCAGGTCTTAACACACCATAGGACAGCAGACACATCCGCCCACACTAAAGCAAGACACAGTCTGGCATAGAGACCCACAGTCCAGGTTCCTGTGGGGAGGAAGATGAGCTGCTGTAAGAGGCAGAGTGGCAACACTAAAGCTCATTATGTTTTGACTGTTGAACTGCTGGTCTAGAAATGAAACTTGAGCTTCTCTGGCTGGTACATGGCAACCATAACTGGACACCGCTGAAAACCAGCAGGACTAAAGAGGAGGTGCGCAGACATGGAAGCAGGCAAAGAAGTGCATTATGTGTGGCTGTGAGACTGTGCTCTGTGTCTGCTGCCTGTTGTTTTGATACCACCCACTGTTTGAAAGCTCCAAGCCTAGTCAGTTAGGTACGAGCTAGGTCTTTGCCCAGCTGCCCCCTCCTTTCCCTCTATCCTTCAATCCCTCCCTCCTGCTGACCGTGCTAATAGCTCTCCAGTTGCTCTCATCCGCCCTTTTCCTAATGTGTGACAAACACATGCATACATACACAACCATATACAGTATGTGAAAATATTATCAACTGACAGCACATGACCTGTATACATAGCTCTGTTTTATGTGGGCACATTGTTTATAACACTAATCACAGCGTGGAAGTCAATGTTGCAGTGCTATTTTTGGGTCATGCAACGTTTTACCCTAGTTGCCCCTGCTATCTGGAGCAGTGCTAGATTGTGTAACCGCAGAGCACGGAGCTCACTAAAATATAGCAAAGTCTGTTAGAGCATCAGCTTGGCTATAAAATCACGTTTGTGAAATAGTGTAATGAAAGCTGCCTCTTCTCATTATTACCAGCATAATATGTTTTATTTTAATTTTACTGTCTCCAAAGATCAATCATTACTGCAGACGCAAATTTGAGTCTGTACATCTTTAGCAGCAGTACTGATCAAATCCACAAACATATATTTTAACTTGAATGGTGAAAGGACACTTAATGCACTCTCATTCATTCGCTTAAACCTGAAATTACCCCCCTTCATCATTCATCTGTCCCCTCCACTCCCACCCTCAGCACTGGGAGATGGGCATTAAAATGCATAAAAAATTAAGGCTGTTTTCTTGGACACTAATGAGAGGAGGCTTAAGTAGTCTAGTTTAATTAGTATGATTGGCTCCACGGGGACCACACAGGCATGGCCATAACAACTGATTCACTTGGAGCTCACAGGACCTTTTTATACTCTCTGAGTGTCAGACCTGATGTTAGAGGAGATTGGACTGCAGAGACATGTTGCCTTTGCTGATCCCAGGTTGGAAAGGAGCACTGCAGTTAAATGCACTCAAGCAGACCATTACATAAGCACCACTGCAAGGTCAGACATCTGTGTCCTCCCTGTCTGTCTCTCTCTATTTAAGTCATAAACTGCCTTGGTATTAGGGTTGTGAATCCAGATATTGTCACATTCAAACAGCAGTTTTTCTTTTTCTTAAGCAAAACAGCTGAAATGCTGTACCTTCACTGTTCTGGCATTCTAATTAGCCCTTCTATTTAAATAGTATTTTTTTCTTATTATTTACCTTGACAGACCTGTGTTATGTGTATGAGTGAAGGGCAAGGTTTGTGTGGAAGCGTGGTGAGTTTAGATCAGTTCTTTTACACAGGAGCTGTTTCCTTCATCCTGAAGTGCATGGAAAGGAGTACAAAGAAGAGGTTGAAAGTGCAACTACTCTTCAATAAAGAGCCCAGTTTGTCCTTTTTGATGCTATGCCGCCATGCACTTCAGCTACAAAAGACACTGCGCTCTTGTCACTGAGAACTACACTAAAAGACAGTGATTTTTTTTTCTGACTTCAGTACACCATCACATCACATCCCAATGCCACTATCACTAGACACTGCGTAGCTTTGTATAGCCTGTAGAATTTCAAGTTTTTGAGGCAGGAGTTGTTACACATGTTTTATTGCAACCAAACCATAAAATATTACAAGTACGGAGAAGTTTTTATTTGATCTTAATTTATAGTTTGTAGTAAAATACAGTGTTGCAGTCTTTAAAACTCCTATTTCTAATAAAAAACTGAGAAGACAATCTGAACACAATTCATAAGGCCAGTTCTGGCGACAAGAGGACATACTGTATTGCTGAGCATACTCATAAATCAAGGGGCATTCATACTGTTGAGTTGTCTTTTAGCAAATCACTGAATCCTTGCAAGGTCATTCTTTACCTCCACCAATAGACAAGGGGATTTTTCCCCCTTAATATTTGTAAAATGTCCACATGTCCTCCTCCCCAGTAAACACTTTCCTTCAGATGACATGCAGCTCTTTTGTCTTTACACATCATGCTTTACATTAGTAATGGCAGTTTTGTCCCATTGTTTCATTTTCTTGATTATTTTGTTAATTTCTACTGAGTTTTAGAATATTTTGTTCATTTTGATTTAGTTCTAAATTAGTTTATTTTGAAATAAACTATAAAAAACTAAAAAATAAAATTATTTCAGATCAATTGCTTTACTCATTTTAAGTTTATTTTGTCACTTGTTTTGTTTCATTTCATTCACATTTATTTTCTTCAGTTTCTTGATTATTTTGCCTATTTTTGCACATTGTCTTGACAATTTTTTAGCATTTTCTGAATTATACTGTTCATTTTATTCATTTTCAAAATTATTTTGTCCATTTTGTTGCTTATTTCTTTGGTAATTTTTCTTGCATATTTGGTATATTTTTACTCCTTTCATTGCTTATTTTTGCTTGTCTTATTTCATTATTATCTTTTTTATTCATGTTTAATTCACTTTATTCATTAATTCATTCACTTTTACTGATTTTTTTCACTGTTTTGTTTGTTTTTCATTGTTTTTCTTTTTACTTGGTTCACATTTGTTCATTTTCTTGGTTAGTTTATTTTCTTCAGTTTCTCATTTTTATTTTGCTCATGTTTGCACATTGTCTCAAATATACAGTGGTATCTCAGATAACAAATGTAATCTGTTATGGCGTCACGTTCAGATTCCGAATGATTCATTATCCAAATGGACTTCTTCCATAGGAATACATGTAAAACTAATTAATCCGTTCTGGACGCACAACAAACTCCTATATAAAGTATGTATTACACACAAATACGTGCACATTTATTCATTATTATTATTATTTGAAAAGGAAGTTGTATTAATTATCTGAAACAGAATGAATGAAATTAGTTCTAAAAATGACTTAAAATGTATTCTTACCTTGGCTTATGACTTGGTAGTGTGTCCGTGGACACTGCACATGTCCATAATTGTAAACAACACCAACACCGCTGCCGGCGGCCCAGGGGCAGGACGCGATGCAGCGCTGCCCATGTCGACGCGGTCGGACGCGGCCAGCCCGTGTCTGCCCGTGTCGACGTGGTCCGACACAGCCAGCGCTGCCCGTGTCGGGACCGTGTCCGACTGTGTCGACACGGCCGGGAGCGGGACACACCGCGGGCAGATGGCTTCAATGATGGTACAGCATCACCAGTGATTTCCTTCTCTTTGATTCAAAGCAGCAGTAGCCTCTCCATAACACAAGCTAATGGCTGTTAGTCGCTAGCCTCTGTTAGCTTGGCTAATGGCTAATAGCTTCCGTGTCTTTCACGTCCAAGACCCTGTAGTGACTACAGGGTAACGCTATTAGCCGTTAGCCTGTGTTAGCTTGGCTAACAGCTGTTTGCTTTGCCAAGATCCGGTCACAGTGAAATTTTTGCAGTTTTTTTCTTCAGTATCCGAATTTTTCGTTGTCAGAAGAGTTTGTTGTCTGAGATACCACTGTATTCTTAATTTTTGTTCATTTTTTTCAGTATTCTGTTTATTTTTACTCAATGTATTAACTATTTTTGATAATTTAAATTCATTTTCTTGATTATTTTGTTCATCTTTATTCATTTCCTTGATTATTTTGTTCATTTTTATTCCATTATTTTTGTCCCTCCTCATATTCAGACAGAATCTACACCCTTGCCTCCACCTAAAATTACAAGTGGAGTTTCAGGTGGTGGTTTATATTCCTGGATCTGTTTATCATCCACAGTGTCTTCAAGTCCACAACACTTTCCAGGCATTATATTTTATGAGGCCACAAACCTGTTCTAAGCTGACAGATCTATGTATGAATTGAGGACATAATATTCTCTGTCTGATGTGTTGAGACTGGAGCAGATACAGTTGGGTAGCATCATTTGGCCCGTTTTACTTCCCATCGTCCTCTCTAAAAGGGGCAAATTCCCTCTGCAGCCTGTGGGTATATTGTCCAGTCTGTTTTTGAAAGATTTCCCAGTTGAAATTTTATCAAATGTATCTTCTTCCTGGCCTTTTTCATTTCGTTCAAAGGTATAAGATGCGTGTGCAATTACTGGTATAAAGCCCGGCTCAGAGGTCACTCCACTTCTGTAATTGACTTTTTCTTTCCCCAATCAGAAGTCTTATTGGTAAAGGATCAGTGCACCAAATGGTTTCATTACATAGTGAAACCTTTACGTCTAGCATAAAAGAGCCAAAGCTTAAGAAAAGGGACACACAAACAAACAGATATACACACCCCTCACACACACAGACACCTAGTAAATCCTTTTATGAGCATCTAATTGAGCAACAGAAAACGTACTATTTCTTATCACATATCAGTGTTAAAAAGGATGTAAACTAAACAGACTTATTTTCAAAGGATTCTTAGATTAGCTGTAAATTAATGTGTTTTTGGAGAGTAATAGATGACGTACACTACCAGTTAAAATGTGTTTTTTTCTTTATTTTTATTGTCAAGGTGACTTTATTTATACCTGTAGGTATATTTGCTCTCCAGCAACGTGTGAAACAACTTGTATGGAACTGTGTAGTACACAACCCACAATATGTTTCATATTTTGGATTGCACTGTCTCATCAGATTCATGAGATACAGTAGTCACCTGGTACTGTTTCCAAATCACAGGTGAATTAATTTGAGCCATTTCTTGCCTTCTTAATGTGCTTTAGACCATCATTTGTCAAGTAAAGAACACTCAGTTAACTAAAAAGAAAACACAGTCTAATAGTAATTTATGAAATGAAGTTCATCCATCCATCCATCCATTTTCTACCCCTTAATCCTCGTGAGGGTCGGGTTCAGCCAATCTTAAAAAAAATCTTAAGAAGTTTGAATGTGCCCTCAAATGCAGTCTTTAAAATCATCAAACTTTATGATGAAAGTGACTCTCATTAGGATAGTCTCAGATAGATGTTTTTGGCAGCTGATTTATTGAATTGAGTTTTTTGCCATAATATGGATTTGTCCAGTACAGTACTTTTAGCAGTACTATTAGGGTAATTGACCTTTCTCCCCACCACACCTCAGACAACTGATGGTCTAAAGCAGATTTAGGCCAGAAATGAGACAAACCAACTCTTGACAAGACACACCTGTGAATGGAAATTCATTCCAGGTGACTGCCTCGTGAATTGTGATGAGGGAATGCAAAGCTGTCATCAAAGCTAAATGTGGCTATTTTGGATCTAATATACTGTATATGGGTTGAAGACTTTTGTGTATGCTACATCATTCCATACCTGAACTGAACTGATAGAGAAGGCGTGTCTAAACTTTTGACTGGCAGTGCATATCCACATCTGCTGCACTTCTGTCATTGTATTTCTCAGCAACACTTGCTTCTTTTGCTTAAACTGTTTCTCATATTAACTAATTTGAAAGAATAAAACACAGGACTAAAGGTGTAAAGTCACTGAATGTGCACTAACCTTTAAAAGTGAATAATTAATGCTGGAACCACTAGGATTTGCGATATACCTGAAGCAGCCAGCTGGGTCATGTTTCTTCACAAATTAATGTCTCAAGTCACAAGATGAATTTGTTTAATCATCAGCTATGTTTTGGTCTCAGTTTTATAATCAAAGCATCTTTAAGAACATTAATCACTTTGCACGGGCCTTACTACAAAAAAAAAATCTATAATTACAGTGAAAATGGGTATTAGTATAAAACGTCAAGTTTGATTCATAATGTTAGTCTCTTATTCATTTTAAACTGTAATAAATAACTTGGTATCTCTCAAATCACATCAGAAATGAACTCTGTTGCCTAAACAACACCTGAATTTTTAAACATAAACATAGCAAAAATCTGTGCTTTTCAAAAGAGGAAAATGTCCATATAAATATAAATGTCCATATTTCTAGCTATTTTTAATAATATGACATTCAAAAGCAAATCATTTTTAGAAAAGTCAGTAATGTTGACATAATAAACAATTGGGGAATAAAGCTGCAGGTAGATTTGATCCGTTGTTTGTTCTGGTTTTAAATGGCACTAAATATTTAAATATTTCATTCATACTAATGATTAAAACATAACACAGGTTGTATCACCAAATAGTTAGCTGTTGTATTTTTTCTTTTAGTCAAGTTAAAGAGTAGAGTTTATGTAGAAAAAGGGCAACATTATTTTTGTATTTCTTTTCCCTTTTTAACTTGTAATATTTAAAATGTCAAAAAATTTAAAAAGCAACAGAGAGAGAAACGAAAAAAAAATGTGCACAGTTCATTTGTTCATAACAGCAAATGTTTGGTATTTGTTTGCTTGAGACTGTTAAAAATTTTGGAAGCATTTGGCCATTGACTGAGTTTTCATTGTAGCTCTAAGTTATAATGACTTGTAAGAAAAGTAAATAAATAGAGGTCTAAAATATTAAGGACACATTTACAGGTACATATGAGTTTAAATACTCAAGTCCACTTTTCAGTAACAGTCATTTCATATAATTTCACTGTTATTTTCAGTTGAATATTTTTCTATTAATAGTGTAATTGTTCTGCTCGCTGCTTGCATCGTTCACCGTGTGACCTTTGTGGAGCGTGCACAACTCAAAACACCAAAAGACGTACACATGGCAACATTAATTTGAATGACTGACAAGCAACTCAGCTCTGTTAATCAAGTTATGCTTACTCTGATTAGGAACTTAATGCGAGTAAGATAACCTGGTTAAGGTGTTTACATGAGAGTTGCAATAATCATAGTATTGCATTAGTCTGGTTATAATTGAATTATTGGTGTGCATGTAAATGCTGTTGCTCTCACTCTGGCTCATTCCCACGCACACACAGGGCTTTGTGTTTTCTGTTAGGGAAATCTGTTTGTGCACTGGAGGTCTCTGTTGATCAGAGGCGAGGTGAGACATGAACATGTGTGCAGCAGTTCATATGAAAGCCACCTGGCTCTCTCCAGCTCTGTGATTTATGCCTTTGATAACAACAACCCAGAGATGCTTTCAACAACAACAAAGTAGCGCTGAAGGATGATGACAATAGGACACTTGTCAGTCTGGAGATGAAAAGATGTCTTGCTAGGTGGAGGTTTCTTTTGTAACTTTGATATTTTTTGTTTATTTGCCTCTGTATGTTTCTCTATATCTTATCAAAGGTTATTGATGAAGTAAAATGTGAAGTGGAGTCACTTTTCCATCTGTGACAAAATACTGCTCTCCTCCTATGTGGAGGTGGCAGTGTGCATTACCGCCACATAACATCTGCCTTGACTTATCAGCTGACTTATTTCTGCTGTTTTTTCCTCTTACTGTCATAAAATGTAAAAATTGTGAGACCCTTATATGATTTTTATACTTTTCCAATTCAGTCATGTTTCAATATTAAAAGTGTGTTGCACGTCCAAGTGTAATGTGCACACAGGCTAAAAGAATGGCAACAATTGTAAATCAGTTTGACTATGAACAATAGATCTGTTCATGGAGTCAGGTGCAAATTAATGAATTTTGAGTTTGTTCCTAAAATAGGTATGCATCAGTGAGGCAAGTAACCACTGATTTCAGTCATCACTTGAGGGACATGAGGCATTAGTTCCTAGTATTTTAGTGCATTTGTTAGGACTGGTTCAGTGTAAACTGATGCATCGCCATTTTAATTAGAGCTCGACATAATGGCCAAAGAAGGCTGACACAATAAAGATTTTCAGATCATCTGATACCAGTAATTAACCCAGTTTCAAGTGAGCCTCTTTTTAAAAGCTGATTTTAAAGCCAAGTTAAAACTGAAGAAATCAGATATTGCTATCTTGTTTGAAATGTTTGTAAAATATGCAGAGAAATTACACAAATGATGAAAATGATGCTAAGGCAACATAAATTATTAAAATAATAAAGACAAGTGGCATAATGAAATGTTATCTGTGGTTTTAAAGTTTGCTTCATGGACACAACACACTTAAACAGCAAAATACTGTACTGCAGTGTTTAAAAATACACATGAATAAACTGCAATAAAATGTCAAAACACTAGAATATTATATAAAGGTAAGTATCATAGAATGTGAATAAAATAAGCCTTAAACACAAAAGAAAAATTATCAATCAAAATTACCATTAAAATGATTATGATATACACGTATCACATTAAAAATCATTACTGTTTAAACACCCAGACCATATTAACATGAGCAATCTGTGAATTTCCCCTTTTTGTGGGATCAATAAAGTATCAATCAATCAATCAATACATTCATAAAGTCTCCAGCAAAACACTAATCTTGATTGTACCTTTTTTTGTCCTTATCACATAGCATCCCAATCAACAGTCTGATACATTTCTGTGGATTTCCTGGCTCAGTAACATTATGGAATGTTTTGAAGGCATAGGGTTTGTTTGAACATTAATCTAGCTTCTCTAGAGCTTCTTAAATTTTTGAGTATTAAACACCTCATGGCCTCTGTTCTGCTAAATTGCTAATACCTCAGTTTGAGACTTTTCGTAAAGGGGGAATGAAAAAAAAATCACAAAATTATCAGAAAAAAGTACATAATAAATAAAGTGAACAAGATAAGCAAGGAATTTAACACAAATTTGCAGAACAATCAAGAAAATTAAATAAACAACTAGAAAATGAACCAAATAAGCAAAAATATTAACTGAAATAAGCAACATAAGGAAGAAAATACATATTCTTTATTTTTTTACATGTAAAGCAACATGTAGAAGAATGATTTAACTTATTTTATTGCATTCTGATCAAAAACCTACAGAAAAATCTATAGAAATTACCAACATAATAAAGAAAATCAACAAATGCCAAACAAAATGAACCCAATAATGAACAAAATTGCCTTATGTATGTGTGTATATATGAATGCACATTGTACTAATACTGAAGGTAACCTGCGCTCTCCCATCCCCCCTGAAATCTGCGCCAGCGGGTACAGTGTTTGCCCAGAATGTAGTATACCTTCATTCTGGGCTATTTTTTATCGGCCAAAGCATCTTAAAGGCCTCCATGAGAATGAATTGGACACCTACGTCATGGCCTTTTCTCTATGTCAGTTCGTTTCTTTTTTTTCTTCCCTTTGTCTTCTTTTTATACTGATGTAGCTGCTGTTTGGCTCTGTTCATCCGTCTCACTCATCTCTGGTCCTCTCTGTTCATCTGTCTCACTCCTTCTGTCTGCCCCAAAATCGACTGTAGCTGCAGGCTCGTTTCACCGTCCACCAGCCTCTTTCGTCAAACCAAGCCATTGTGTTAACCGGCTTACCATGCATGCAGACCATTTGTCAGCACACTAACCATGCACATACGTAGATAACACAAAAATAAATAGTAGGATAAGGAATGTCTGTCTTGTGTGTTATTAGACCAGAAAAAGACTGCATGCTTTGATTTTTTTTTTTTTAAATCATGTTGCGATTATTGAGGGCAATGTTGGAATTTGCAACTTTGATTTAAGGAGTCTTATCAGGGAAAGTGCAGAAATGTCTTTTCCAGCTCAAACATACAAAGTTAAAAAGGAAAAGAAAAAAGAAAATACACAGGTCCTTGAAATTATCACCTGCCGGAGGTCTTTAGACACAAATCTAACAAAAACTTCAACAAAAGCAACAATATTTGGCCAAAACTATCACAAAATTAACACAAAATGCACAAAGATTATTTAAACAAATAATTAGTATCAACAAAATAAACACAAAAGAGTAGAATGATTAGAAATTTGCCAAGTAATCAACAGAATGATCAAAAATGAACATGAAATCATCCTTAATCCTCCTAACATGAACCTTTACATTGCATGTAATTGTCTGTGCTGGTATTAATTAAATTTCCAGTTTGATTAATTGTGTAGCTCTAATTCAGACTGATTTTCTTCTTTACTGTGTAACATTTTTGTCCACTTAAAATAAATGCATTTGAAGTACAGTACAAAGCCTTTTCAGTGGTAGTGTTGTGTGGGTATTGCCTGCTTGATCCATAGGGTCTTCATAAGAATAGTAACTGTCCCTGGGCGCTCTCAGTGCATTAAAGAGTTGACAGTCTTCTTAGTTGAAATAAGTGGAGTGCTCTGTGACTGATGGAGCTCCTTTGTCAATGACGGCTGAGCCGCTGCTGGCAGTTTTGGGCCAAAGAACAGTACAGATTACATTAACATCAGTCAAGCTGTTGTCAGCCTGGTTGGACATAAATAGGACCTTATTGATGCATAATGTAACAACTTTTCATCAAGGCGTTTTCTGAAAAATTGGATCAGAAAGTGTGTGTGATGTAGGTAGGCGGCATGCCAAGAAAAGTCTACAGAAATGTGTAGGAGATGGCCTGTAAGCAGGGAAACCAGATGTAACATTTTGAGTTTTTGTAGTTTAATGTGCAGTTTAAGATCATACAAAGGCTATGAATAAGATAAGATTATAGCTGTGAGTGCTCCTTGTGTCAAAGGCAACCTCATAATAAATGTTAGACTGTTTCCTGTGTAAATGTTAAAGTGGAGGATGAGAATTTGTAAATGTTCATCCATCGTGCACAGTAAATATGTGGCTGACACACACTGCTGCAGAGATGACAGGTATTTGTAGGCTAACCTGGAAATTAGCATAGCCAAAGTTCCCTCCAACCTAAGCAAATGAACACAGCACTTTCATGATTTGAAATGTTCATGCCATATGCAAAACTAAAATATTAGGCTGTAATCAGTCTATATCACAATCATGTGTTACAGTAGGTTTGCACCTTATAAATTAATTTCATGCTCTTATGTTTTCTACAAAACCATTTCTTCTTAGCACTACCTGATCCAGCTAGACTTTTTACAATTATTACATAATCACCATATTGCAGTTATTTGACATAATAATTATTATTACAGATAATCTTGATAATCATCTACATTCTTCTGGATACAAATACTTTGATGAAATTACCAAAGATAACATTTTTTTGATTATTTACATATTGTTTTCTACCTTATACAATATCTGGTTTTGTAACTTGGTCTGATATTTTCAGTTGGCCTGCCATGTTCAGTTTTATTAACAAAAGGTAAGCAGATTTTTTATTTTTTGTATGTTGCAAAATTCTGTTAATGAATGTCACTTCTTCATAAGGCATATGTGGTTAAATTATTATTAGATCTATACAATAGCAGTATAATGTATGTGTTGACAGCCTTAGATCCAGTTCTTGATCAGAATACAAGTAGTTTACACAAATCTGTACAGTCTCATTTAGCCACTATCTAGAAAACACCTACACATAAATCCCTAAAGGAGACATGTTCTACATTTTCTGGCAGAATATTTAAAGTTTCTAGACCCTAAAGATGATACAAAATTCACAATATTGATGTGTTTAATACAGTTTTATTGCTGAATCATTTTCCCTTCTCTGAACCTTGACTGAAAAAATCCTGTTTTGGTCCCTCCCTGCCCCTCATCTGATTGTTTTGTTTTTCCGAATAATAGCACAGTCAGACCAATCAGAGTTCACAGGGTGTGGCTTATGCAAATGAGACAAGACACCAGTAGGGAGTGGTGTGAAGGGAACCATGCCAAGAGCTCGCCTGACTGCAAGTGGGTGTGGCCTAGGCCTCAGGTTGAGGTGATTGACAGGAGATGCGACGGCACATCTGAGGCAAACTGTGGGTTTTCAGGCAGATTCAACTGACTGGATGAGAGAAACTGTTGTGCACTGTTTGTCCTTATACTGTACTGAAGCAACATGTTTTATCATGTTAAAAACATGATTTTTCATGTCTCCTTTAAAAAGTACCTGCTTTACTTGTATATTTTTGCAGTAATTCAGAACCACATAGAACAGTAATGTTCTTTTATTAGTCTAGATGTGTTGACGTTGTTGTCCTGTTGTCTTGGTTTATGTACTGGTGTGCTGTCTTGGCCAGGCCTCCCTTGAAAAAGAGATGTCAATCTCAAGGGATTTCCTAGTTAAATAAAGCTTAAATAAACAAATAAACATTCATTTTAACAGTGCAGGTGTGCAAATGCTTGTCTTGCTGCCTCCTCCCATACTTTCCTACTGTGCACTATGGGTGATGTCACTGATTTTAAAACCTATTTTTGAACATTTTGGCAATTTAACATGTTTCATACCCCCATGTTATAAAGACCAATGATAAAGAGTCGTTTCTGTCCTGTCAGCAGTTTTACAGACATCTTTTTATCATTGTCAGCACTTTGGTTCAGCTTTGTTGCTGTTGTAAAGTGCTATATAAATAAAGTTTGATTGATTGATTGATTGATTGATTGTGGTCTACAGGGAAAATTATTTCTGGGCCAGAGTACAGTACCTATAAATGGCCAGTGGGGGAATTTACTTCAAATTGGAGCACTATTCGGTGTTCCTATGATACTTCCCTGCCACTGACATACTGCACTCTGTCCTCATTTGTCCAAATATGGTCACATCCTGTTTTTGGCTCTAAAATGGCATCCAGGAAGTAGCAACCAGATTGGCCTCAAAACAGTAGTTCAGAAAAGAAATGGGTAGCGTCATAGGTACTGCTACTAACACATACAGTCTATGCTTTTGAAATTAATTTTTCAGCGTTTCCTGTGTTTGAGTAATATATTCAACCATGATTTATGCTCCACTGAGAACCAAGGTGCTTACAAATGAGAACCACATAACATAAACTACACGTTGGATTTCAAATAATGTTGTCACCAACCTCATCCTTTAAACTTGTAGTAATAATGATGTAGTGAACTGTAAATAACTATACAGTATAATGAGTGCTTGCCACAGAATGAGTGCCATTTAATAATTTTGCTATTAAAAGGCACACACATACTAACTGGAGAGTAGAATGAAACACTGTGCTGTATACTGTATGTCATCAGTGTTTTTAATAGGAGCTAGCGTTAGTTTTGACTAATTCAGTTCACCTCCTTTTATCCACTTTAAAAGCACGATGTTATTCAGCACGGTGCCGTGACAGTTTTGTAATAGAGAAAACAAAGCTTTTGACCTGGTCTGTGCAGGCAGGCGGTGCAAGCAAAAATCCCTGGAAACCTTGACACAAAAATTGCACTGTGCTGTTTGATCACTACTGACACTGGCCCTACTGCATCTCTTCTCCCACTTCAGTACAGTCAAGTTCACACAGACTCACAAAATACAGGTGCAGGTAAGAACAGAATCTGTGTGCACCCAAGGAAAATGCCATTTTACCGGCATAAAGCCCTGCTGTGGGCTATACATCTTGACAAAAACAGAGCTCTATGCACTCTGGAGGCATGTTATTCTACTTAACATAAGATTCTGTACACCTGTTTAACCTTTCTGATGAGTGCCAATTACTGTGGCTAGCATTTTATTTTATGTAGGATATTTACAGTACATACCTGTGCACTATATAGGCTTTCAATGGTAATATACTACAGACGACACAAGTTCTGAATATCATCATTTTTGTGGGTGTTAAAGCTGTAAGGATTATACAGGCTAGAAAACAACAAAATGTTGCTATTTAGGACTTTTAGTTGACAGCTTACGGTACATATGCCCCTTTTCCACTAGTACTTACTCGGCTCGCCTCAGCTCGCTTTGTGAGTGTTTCCATTACATCATACTACCTGGTACCTGGTACTTCTTTAGTACCTGCTCATCTGGGGTTCCAAGCGAGCTGAGTCAAGTAGAGAACATGAAGTACACAGACTGCAGACCACTGATTAGCTAGGGAATGGTGTCACTGGAAGCGTCTCGAGAAAGACTGCGACACAACAATGAACCGCGCCATTTTTAAAAGCCCAGCAAGAGTGACCGTACATTTGTATCACCACTACTTGTACTAATCGACAATGGTCACATGTAAATCCACACCATGTCCAACGACGAGGTTTCTGTGCTTGGTAACCAAGGACAGAATTCTGAGTGAGCTAGATGGAGCCACAAGAAACAAGAAAGTGTATCAGCAGATCTCGGAGCTGATGGCAGATGGGGAGTACCACCAGACCATCAAGCAGTGTTGTGAAAAATTAAAAAAAAACCATGGAAACGACTACCGGACAATAAAAAGACCACAACGACCGGAGTGGGTCCAACAGGCATGATTGGAAGTGGTTCAATCAAATGGAAGCATATATGGAAACCAACCGAGAAGATGATAGAGGAGGTGAGTGTTCTGTGACTTAACGCTAAAGCATCTTTAACGTTATTTATCCTGACGGTGGTAAAATCACAATGAACAAACAGTGATATTTTGAAAGTAATTCAGTTGTCCTGTGTATGCAGATAATGGACTAGGTTAGGCCATCAGTGCTAACTCTGTGCTCTGCTTGTATTTTGTGCTTGCTGTCTAACAAGTAGTCACTACTGAAAACAGCAAGTAAAGTCAGCATGTCAACAATATCTGACGAATAAGACAGTGTTTGTACCAGTAAAATCATTGTTGTTGTATTGTGCTAAAGTTTGTGCTAAAGTTGTGTGTGTTTTGTCTATAAGAATTTCGAGGTGTGTTCGTCCATCTCCTTTCTCATGGATCCTCCAGCTCCCCTGCCTCTGCCTCAACACCGAGACCGGGATGACACCGGCTTTGACGCAATAATGTGCTGTCACCGGTAAGAAACAATAAATACTGATTTTAAGTTGCAAGTATATTTCCCCAATACTATTAAACCTGCTTTGTTTAACCACCTCCCATGTTTGCTTTTCTACCTTTCTAGAAAAGAGGAAATGGGTCAACAGCAGACCGGACTTTACATCTATTTTTAGGGAGATGAAGACTGAGGACGAACAGAACTGGTCTGAGTGTGACGAGCACCCTATCCCAGGAATTCACACCTATAACAAATTGTCCATAAATGTACATAGTTTGGTTTTTCACCTTTGCACACTGTACTGTTTATAATTTACTGCTCACAAATAAAGAATTGCACTGTTATGTGATTGTCATGCTTTTCTATTGTGTCTGAAATACACTCATGGGAGCAGAGTAAACCATACGAAGCAACAAGTATCTATGATGTTTCGGTGCAATGATGACTAATAAATAACCTGAAGTAAGTTATTTTCCTTTCCGGGTGAGGTCATCACAAAAACACAACTCTTGTATGTGCCCGTGCAGATGACAGTGCTCACTGTAGTAATAGTAATCTAGAAATTCTGTATTTCCTAACAACAGGTTAGTGTTTAGTGGGTTTCAATGCATTTAGCCACAACCTACTTTATGCCTCATAATTCTGTCAAATGAATTACACTAAAGCTAATTTGTCAAGCTGCTGGAGTATTTTTCAATAATTAAAATTTAAATCTAGCACGTTATTTGTCACTTAATATTGGAGCCCTATACATATAAAATGTATAAAGAGGTGGAGACATACCTGCAAAATGTACAAACCTTTATTATCACAATAGATACAATAGTAATGGGAAGGTATTACAAACGGAAGTGTATAGGTATCACATCCTATACACTTCCGTAATCATCAGAATCTCAGCTAAAAATGCATCTAAACTAATTTCAGATCCACAAACCACAGCCCATACAACAAGCCATTATGTACAAAGAGTCAAAAGCTAACAACTCCACCGAATCTTTGCTTTTTCTTATACTGTGCTTCATAAACCATATGTAAATTGATATTTATGAAAGCTCAGATCGAGCTGAATCCAGTGGTATATAACTTATGTGTAACTTTCAAAACTGCACAGCAAACAGAAAAACAATACAGAAAAATCACAGCAACAAAACCCAGTGATGAAAACAAAGTTCCTCTTAATTTTGATGTTTCTCATTAAATGTTGCTCCAATTTGAATAATACTCCATATTACAGAGGTACTCTGGCTAACGAATGCTTCTGGTAACAAAAAATCTGGGTACCGAGGAAAAAAATCTGCCAAAATTTTGAACCAGCTAACGGAAACAATTCGGGTAACGTAGGATGTTAGACGAGGAAGTGAGAGCGCGCGCGGGTCACTGCAGTGTCTCTTCTGGGATAGACCCGGAAGTGAACTATCTTCTACCCAGACGTAAGCAGTCAAGACAATAATGTTAAAACTCTGGCAGGATGTAATAGGCCGAATGCTAACCACCAGTCCCTGCTACAGAGCTGTAACAGTGCCTCCTTAACAGTGCTGTGGCTGTGCTGTTTACAAACACTTTCCTGGTGCTTCATGCCTCGCCGTCTTCTCTGTATCTCCGCGGGAATCTCCGGTTTCTTCCCTGAATTCCAGTTGTGGCTTCATTAGCGGCGTTAGCACGTCCATTTCCCATGATCTTGAGCGGTAAACATGGTTTAAACCTCTGGTTAAACTGGAGATTCAAACCATGTTTACTGTCCAAGATCATGAGAAATGGACGTGCTAACGAGGCTACAGCTGGAATTTAGGGAAGAAACCGAAGTTTCTCCATGTGGAGAGAGCTGAGAGCTAGCAGTTGGTCCTGAGTGTAGGCAATGAAGGAGTCTCCCCAGGCAGACTCAAAAAGTCCTGAACATAGAGCAAGAAATAGCGTGACAGTCCACCTGCAGCCCTCCTCATCGTCCGGCATAGTCTGCATGTGTCAGCGTGTGTAACCGCCACCCACAGGCTGCTAACCTGTGGAGTGGAGAGCTGGAGGCTAGCCGGAGATAGCCAGCTAAAACAGCCGGCTAGCCGGAGGCTAATGGGCTGCACGTCTGCATGTCACCACGGTCTGCGTGTGTCAGTGTGTGTAACCGGCACCCGGAGGCTGCATGTGTTAGTGGTAAACCGGCTAACACAGACCACGCTGGAGGATGAAGAGGGCTGCAGGAGGCTAGCGGCTCCCGGAAGCAGCTAACACAGGTTAGGC
>JAQQAE010001359.1:0-25872 GCA_029823295.1 Pseudamia nigra
GAAAAAAAATAAAGACATGCTATTTTATTTTAACCTTTTTTGGGGGTTGATTATTTCTCAGGTTGACAAAACTCTGCTTTGTCAGGGTGATAAGATCCATTTTAAAACACACACACCACATTGAAAAGCTTTTGCATGTGCTGTCCTCTGTACTCTCAGACATGTAAAAATAAGCATAAGAAACGGTTTGGTGTGGTTTGTGGGCTGCCTGAGACAACTCTGTGAAACACTGAAACATACGCAGCCTGAGATGTCACTCAGCTGTACATGAAAAACAAAAACCATGTAAACAGGCATAAAAGTAGCATCAGAGGGATTAAGATCTTAAGATCCTCCACCCACATTAGTTCCCAGTTTTACAGGCTTTCAGATTAGTAAAACATGCAGATGCCGGTTCAGCTTGTCCCTCAAACCTTCAGCAGCTCAAGTTGAAGCAGAGAAATAATAAAACTCGAGATGAACTGCACATATAGTCTTAAAACAAGTTGTTATCTACCCTTGCACCATGCGAGTGAGTAAAATGTCCAAATATATGACTCTGCACTAGTGGCCATGCAAGTAAGGAGTTGTTTTTACCCTTTACAGGGTAGGGTTGTCACTCATGTCTGACCACGTAAGACAGCATGAGTTACAGATAGATTCAGTCTTTAAGAAAAATGATGACTGAATAATTACCTTTATTTTAGAGCTTTATCATCATCATTGCACCTTTCCCTTGTTGTGAGGGTTGTGTCAGGAAGGGCATCCGACGTAAAAACCTATGCCAGATCAAACATGCAAATCATTGGTATTTCGCTGTGGCGACCCCTGAGGGGAGCAGCCGAAAGGAGAACAACAACATCATCATCATTGCACCTGATGACTTATTGTGTCAGACATTTGTTGTCTTTTCAATGTCTTGGTGTGTTATTGAATTTTACTTGTATACAGTTTAAACATTTTCTCATAACTCAATCACTAGTTTCTCATGGTCTGATTATTAAATAAAGTTATTTGTCAAGCTGTTTCCATCTTATTGAATAGGAACTCCCACTGCACCCCTTTTCCACAAAATGAGCACAACTCTAAATCAAAGTCAGAGAGTACACATTTTCATCTTGGACATCTTACATTATTCTCATTCTCAGCTCGTTTCATCTTTGACCTCAGGTTTGGCTCCTTGTGTGATTTACATCTTTTTCATCTCATTGAGTATTTTACTGTTTTTGTCTTGTGTCACATCATTTTCATCTTGCATCTCTTACATTCTTCTTGTGTTATTGCGTTTTCTTTACTTAAGTGTTGTTGCATTTTTACATAATTTTTCTCTTGTACAATGTAGTAAACAAAAACTTTTGAATTTTATATTCTAGACTGTCCAAAGTAGCCACATCTAGCTTTGATGAAAGTTTTGCACACTCATGGCATTTTCTCATCAGATTCATGAGCCAGTCTTCTGGAAGTTTTCAAATGACAAGTCAGTTAATTTTTTCCATTTCTTGCTTTCTAAATGTGTTTAGACCATCAGTTGTCTTATGCAGTGGAATGGCTCCATTAGTGCCAACTACTGTACCTATAAGAAACAGTTGAGCAAAAAAGACAGTACATTGTTAGTTTAAAAATGGTCAGTCGATTTGAAAAATCTCGAGAACTGTCAACTTTGTGTCCATCAGTGCAGTCACCAAAGACATCAAAATCTCTGGAAGTGCTATACTGTATTGATTTCTAAGACTTGTAATTCTAATAAACTTATCCTCTTGAGCAGAAACAGCACTTTGTCTTCTTTTCCTGTGACAGTCCTCATGAGAGCCAGACTCATCACAGCCTTTGACATGTTCTGGCTTGTTTAACGCTGTTTTATTAACTACATGATTCCGTCTTTCACAGTTTGAATAACTTCAGTCTAAATGTAAAATGTTGAATAATAATAAAACAAAGAAAAACCACAAGAGAATGTTTGTCCATACTTTTGACATGTGTACATAAATCTATTACAGTGAAATAAGCTTTTATAGAGGTGCTTCTGTTAACTGCCTCAGAGGAGAATAAAAATATAAACCTTTGTGCCCATGACCTCATTTTATAGCAGGGTGTGTTTGTTGAGAATGATGGAATCATGTGCCTTACATACTTCTTCACACATAATAACACACTCATAAAACACATCCCAGTAAAACAGCTGACAGAAATTTAAGTCATAAGGTAAAAATCCATGTATAAGGTGATCGTGATGATTTTAAGGGCATCAGAAGAGTTAAAGCCTGTGACATAAAACACATTGTTGCTGGAGAATTCTGGGGCTGTTAGTAGGTGGATTACAGAAATTGTACTACCATCATGTCAACACAAAAAAAACACATCTCACTGTCAAATCAACTGTAGAGGCTGTGAATTCAGAAACAACAGTGCTTGAGTCAGCACTAAGCACAACAAATGATCTTGGAGGGTTTTCATGCCTCCTACTATCCAACTCCTACATGTGATGAGCTAATAACCCCGGTTTCAGCCCAGTGGGATTGAAATGTGGGATTGTTTCTTAAAAGGTTTGCGAGCACTGCTATGGAAAAGCTTTATCAGGGATTGCTACAGCTTCAGAACCATAGCTGACCCTGCAGTTTAACCTCCATGATGAAGGCAGATAATATCCCCACAGGGATTAATAAAATCACATATAAATTCAATGAAAGACGGCATGATAAAGAAACACAATGTGGCTGAGGTTTTTACAATGCTGTACATGTTAAAATATAAATCAAAATCCACTCAGGTACCTGTTCTTGAGTATTTTTTTTTTTTTTTTTTTTTTTTTTAATGTATTCTTACACTCCACTAAATGATATTGCACTTTTTACTTAACTGCATTTTTCTGAATACGTTAGCATTCAGACAAAGTTTCTAATCCCCTTCTTGTTTCAGTTAAAACTACACATTATTCTGAATGTTAGTGATAAACAAAGATTCAGTATTCCCATTTGGGCTGAGTTAAGAGCCGCATGTAACGCTTCACTCACTGGCCAATTTATTAGGTACGTCTTGGAAGTACTGGGTAGACCTAGCTTTGAGAAGATGGCCAAATTGTGGTCATAATGGAACACACTGTAGACTGGCATTTAAACAATGCATAGACTAAAAGGTCCTAAAATGTGCCACCACCACCAGCACAAGGTAGGTGAATCTATCCTTTCATGTTGCTTATTACAATCATTACCATAACAGTTCCCTGTTCTTAGCTGACAGAAGTGTCACCCAGTAATGGTCTTCTGCTACTGTTGCCCATCTTCTTCAACGTTTGACATGTTAGACAGAGACAAATGCTCTTCTGCATTACTCAGTTCTAACAAGTATTCATTTGATCAAGTGTCGTTCCATCAGCTTCCACCAGTCTGGCCATTCTCCTCTGAGCTCTTCCATCAATAATCATTTCATTCAGAGAACTGTTGCTCAAGATATTTTCTCTTTTGCAGATTATTCTTTGTAAACCCCCTAGAGATGGTTCTATATGAAAATCCCCATAGATGAGCAGACGAGTCCACCTGGCACAAACAACTGTGCCATGTTTAAAGTTGTGTAAATCACCTTATTTTCCCATTCTCACGCTTGGTTTAAATTCAGCTGGCAGTCTTGACTGTGTCTGCATGACTAAATGTACAGAAATGTTGCCATGTAATTTGATGATTAGACAGCTGCGTTTACAGGTTGTATTAACAAGTGTATCTAATAAAGTGACCAGTGAGTGCACATCATATGCTGATGTCAGTTGATTTTGATTAATCCTGAAGTGCTGAAAACTCTCCATCTTAAACTATTGGACTCGTAGAACCTCTTGAACTTGCTGGAAAATGCATTATTACAACATTGAAAACAGAACTCTTTTTCTGAGCTATGTTGACTCAGATTACATAAGAGGTTTTCACAGGACAGCAATGGCACAAGGATATATGCTCTTAGTGAATATTATCAATCTTACACATTTACAGCAATAAGCTGTAGCATACACATGGATGCAGCAGTGATAACACTCTAAACGAATCATGTATAACTGTAAATCAATACTTACATTTACTGAAGGTTCGAACACAGAACTTTAGTGTCGTATTTTCTTAGTGTGGTATAAGTACTTACACTCCAGCAAATCTAAATACTTTTATCAGTGTGTAACAGCCATAATAATACTGTACTCTAAAGTACCTGCTCACACGTCTATTTCAGTTCATGTCCATTGCTGAGTCTGAAGGTTTTATGAGCTGATCCTGGTCCAGTCTGAAGAAAGTTGACAAAACTTTTATGACAAGTGAAACACTGGGCTAACGCAGAGAAGCTGTCATGTGAATTTTAATTATATTTCAGCAGGTATGAACAGCGCAGTGTTGAACAGAAATCCGTATGTCACTAATTTGGACTAGCGTACCCAAGGTTATATTATTTATTTGATTAAATTTAGTAGGACTGGGTCAACATTAGGGGATTTTTTTTTCCACAGAGACAATGGATGAACCGAAGCAGGCAGCTGTCAAAGCAGCAAAGCTAACAACACAAGCTAACAGCCACGACCACCACACATACACACACATACAGGGAAGCAAGCCAGGGAGCAGCGCGAACACGCCTCTGACGAGCGGCTGTTTTTAAAGTCCTAGACCAAAGACTGGGCCAAGAAAGCTCCTTCATACCTTGAAAGTCTGGCTGAGTTACAATACGGAATTCTCTTCGAGTTCTTCCGCACCGGATTTAACGGGATGCTGTCAGCCATCTTGGCTGGGCAGTACGACCTGACGTCACTTCAACAACCGTGGAGAATTTATGCCGCGTTCACTGACGGCACAGAATGTTGTAACTGTTGCTTTCACAAGGATAGCAAGCTTATTCTGGCAAATGGCATTCAATCAAGCAAAGAGAAAAGACATTAATTTAACGAGTGAAGGTCAGTCAATCCGAAAAAATCATCAAATGCTGTGATGACATTGGGGCTTATGAGGACCGTCCCAGTAAGTCAAGTCAGATACAGTATCTACATCTGCCACAGAAGACAAGTTTACTAAAATAACCACCCTCGGAAACACCAGTTTACAGCAGCTCCAATGATATTTGATGGTTCTGGCAACGGGACTTAGGGACACATTCTTAAATTTTTTCGGACTGACTGACCTTATTTTCTTAAAATTATGATTGTCTGTTTCTTGCGATAATATGGATTTGTATAGGAGTTGCAGTAGCATTAATTGTGCTATTGACTCCACTCTTCGTCTATACAAGACAGTTGATTGTCTAAAACGCGTTAGGAAGGCAAGACATTGTACAAACTAACTCTTGACTACACACACTTGTGAGTATAAGGTGTCTTGGTTGTTTAAACATTTTTAACTGCGGAATTCCATACTGAAAATAAATAACGGAATATATATGTTCAACACTTCCATTTTTCTCTCTGTACATCTGTATTTTTGTCTGTAAACATGATTACATATCTCTACATTACATACTATTTCACCAATTTTGATGAAACTTTAAGGAAACGATGGAACACCAAGGATGATCCCTAGTTTTTCAACTAATAAAAAATATGTAACCGCTGGAGTGTTTTTTCACTTTTTAGATATGTCCACATAGTGTTAAGAAAGCTACTATGTATATCTCAGAAACAGACTCCATTCATTTCTTCTCATTGCTCTGGTCTCAAGGATGAACTGAAGAGTGCTATCACCTCATGTCTTTGTTGACTTATAACAAAGGGGCACAGTCGTATGAAAAGTTGCAAAATTTGGCACAAACCTTGTGTTGATGGCGAGAACGAAATGGAAAGATTTTGGTGACCAAAGATCAAGCCACTATACCTCATGTCTCATTAGGAACAGTGTGACAGCAAATCATAAATTTTAGAGCAAATGTTCACTTGGATTTTATAATGAACAAAAAAGATATTGTTGGCCAAAGGTCAAACATCAAGGGCACTGTGACCTTGTGCCTCTCAATACTTACAATGTGATATCTCAGGTTTGATTTGACAGACACACAGACGTCACCAAACCCTCAAGCAAAGGCAACAATGAAGCATATTGATTTGAGAGGACCAAATTCAAGCTTATTTTGACGTCACCAAACATTTTTGTCCGTATCTGAAAGAACTGCATGAACAGGTCATGATGCAATCACTGAACTTAAGGTTCTGGTTTAAACACAGGATGACCAGGGTCATCCACAAGCGGTCATTAGTAACACAAATAATAGCCTAGACTTAAAGCGCTTATTTTATCTGTCTAAATCTACCCAAAAATTTTGCTACAGAAACCAACTGAAAGAGGTATGGGTATAACTTTAGAGTGTAGACCAAAGACTTAAAGTCAATATGTTGTTCCATTTCAAAAGAATCACCCAGCTACTGATCTACTCTTTCTAATTCTCAAGGAGTAGAATAGTTTTGTCTTTTTCTTCCAATGTCTTTAGCTGTAGTCTCTGTTACTGTCAACTTGTATTGTTAAGAAGTGGAAACTAAAGTAAAAGCTGAAGTGGTCAAAAGCAACTATTTCCACCAATACAAGAACATTTATTTCAAAGAGTTATGTCATATAAATATGTAAAAAAAAAAAACAATTTAAAGATCAACATAGCTGATAACATTACCCAGAATGCCACACAAACTTAAAATGTTACACTATTTACATTAATACAGGTTTTACTGAATTATAATGTCGACATCGACACTTAAATTGTGATTCTAAGAAAAACTTACTAATCTGTCCATTCCGTCTCACCTTGTAAAAAAACTCAGATGTTAAATTGTATGCCTCCCTCTTGTCATTATGGTTAAGATTTGTGTACCTCAAGAACATCCAAGGACATATTTTGTACAAAGATCCATTTGGTGGCCAGTGTCACAAAATACACTTTTGGCAAACACATTTCCTATCTAAATGTGACTTCACTGTGATGTCTTAGTTTGGCAAAAGAAAATGTATAGTTATTAATTTAACAATGATTTGCAAATAAAAAGAAAAAAAAAATCATTTACTAAATTCCTTCCAGGACTTCACACCAAGTACCTATATTATCTGACTAGAGTAGTTGGTGAAGACTCTATGGCATTGATTTTCATATTTTGATCCTTTGCTTCCAGAATAAATGTATTTATTTCTCAGTAAGCCCAGTGGGTCCCATTACAATAAATGGATACATTTATTGAAATGTGTCAGTAGACTTTGATATTGGATATAATACAGTGCCAAAGTGTACAGTATTATACTCGATAAAACAAAGACAGCTTTCTAATCACTCCTGATAACACAACTCTTCTTAGAGCGAATACTAAAAAAGCTGTTTCACAAAACAAAGCAAGAAGCTCAGTTCACAATTAACTTTTTACTCCAGTGTTATATTCATAAAGTATGCTGGAAATATCAAAACAAATGTTTTCACTGCTTAAACAGAGGTAGTGAATAAAACATATAGACAGTTCATTCAAGTGTTTATTCTGTCTAAATGTTGTTTAATGACAGTTTTGACCATTACAGTGACAACAGATCCTTGCAACTTGTAATTATGGACATGTATGAGCATATTTTGTGCTTTGCACCATCTCCCAGCACTCGCCAGCTGTCCAGAGGAAAAAGCAGACCCTTTGCATTATTAATTTCAACATATGTCCCCTTCATCAGAGCAACAATACGTCTCAGCACCATTAGATTCTCAGGTACAAGTCAAACAACTTATTTTATTGATAGAAAAAAAAAAAAAAAAAAAAAAACATTCACAAGTGACTGCAAAGGAAAATAGCAAAACATGAATACCCTACTCTTCTTTGTCAATTGATAAAAAGTTCTTTAGAGTTTTTTTAAAAAGTCTATATATAATACATAACAACAAATAAGATGTTTTACAAATATTTTACTGTCTATAGTCATTTGCATAAGTAGTTTGTCAGTTGATCCCAATTTCTTTGCCGTCGTCGATCAACATAGAAAAATGCCTATTATTTCCCAGGTCCATGCCGGTCTTTGTGAGACTGGTGAGTGGACTTCCTGCGGTGCTCACCCTGTCCATGGTTGCCGACAGAGGGTGAAGCTGAGAGATGCCTCTGTTCTGAATCACTGAGATCTCGTTGTTCTTCATGGCCAGGCTGTTTGTGATCGCTGTGGCATAGCGATTCCAAAATCCAGGGTCGACGTTCATGGCTCGAGCCGCCAGGTCCTTCTGAAACATCTCCCCAAATTTCATGGCCTCTCCACCGAGCAGTGCCATCGGGTTTTCCACTGACAGTCGTCGGCCTCTCCGCGCTGGAGCATTATTCCACATGTGAGTTCCCATATGAACCTGAATGCAACACGAGGACGACAACATATTGGATTCACATTAAACTTTAGACAAGCACACAAAGATCGCATTCCTATTCAAATAAATGAATTAGTAACAACAAACAACTAAATCATCAACTGCTTGACTGAATAAAATCTTTGTTGACCATGATATGTTGTTATTATTCTGTCTTTTTTTAACTTTATTTGCATTTTTTATAAACTAATTTGTTAGTCTTTATCTGATTTTACATGTTTATTTGATTTTCTATTTTCCTTTCATGGTAGTTTTTCCTCTAATTGTCTTTGTTTTCCGTCTTGACCTGTCTTGTTTCATCTTCATTTATTCATTATTAAAATGTAAAATTGCAAAATAAAACAAATGGAAGGATGTTATAGACTAAATCCAAGTATACAATTAAATGAAAGTATACAATTTTTACTATACATTTAATTTAATTTGTGAGGAGATGCATAAATGATGAAGGCTCGACTGATAAAAATGACGGGGGGGGCACTGAAGGCAGGGTACACCCTGGATGAGTCGCCAGTTCTATATGCCAGCAGGGCTGGCATATAGAGACAGACATCCACTCACACTCACATTCATGCCTATGGGCAATTTAAAGCGACCAATTCACCAACACCTAGTGTTTTTGGTTGTGGGAGGAAGCTGGAGTACCCGGAGAGGACCCACGCAGACATGGGGAGAACTCCACACAGAAGGGCCCCGCTGGCTGGCTTTGGGATTGAACCCAGGACCTTCTAGCTGTGAAGCTAGAGTGCTACCCACTGCACCAAAATGGCATAGCTTTGATACATTTTTAGCAATAAAGAGAGACAGTTTTAAAGAAAAGATATTTATCAAGTGGTCAAAAGCTGGTATTTTACCATTAAATAAATCTACTCCTTCGAAATTATGTAGTATTATGATTTTCCAAAAATCATGTTACACAAATCCCCATAAAATACACCAGAACCTGATCTACCTTCAGATTGCCTTTAGTAGTGAAAGCTCTGCCACAGATGGAACAGACAAACGGTTTCTCTCCAGTGTGAGTGCGCTCGTGGATCTGAAGGGCACTGGCTGACGAGAAGTTCTTCCCACAGACATTGCAGTTGTGCTGCTTCGGTGTCCGGCGAGGGGGTGCAGGTCCGAGCAAGGATGTCATTCCTGGGCTCCCGACTGATGGATAAGCTGGAGGGATGTGGACACTGAATGGAAGATTCTGCTGCTGCTGTCCTTCTGTGGAGCTGTTTGGTTGACTGTGTCCATTCACCTCAGTTTTTATTATGCCTAATGAGGTGCTGCTAATCATACTGGGGATGCTTTGGCCTGCAGCTGAAATGGATAAGCAGAAGTTAAAATGAACATGCGTCTAAAATGTAACCCTCAAAATTTATGACAATTTCAACAGCATGGAAGCAGTTTGTTTTAAAAAGGTGCAAACATTACAAATCAACTAGTTCTTATTAGCATGCCTATTTGCCACATACGGGTTCTTTATCAGTCATTATAATCTGCCTTAATGCCTTATTCTTCATGAATGATATGTTCGTCTTCTAGGCAATTAACTGTAATCCTCCTACGATTATCTGTTGTAGCACGGGCTTCAAAAGCATATTGAGCTCAAAATTCACATATAACTTACTATTAGTGTGCACTAATAAGGGAGACTTTACAGTTATTGGCCCAGTAGTTATAGAAATGTTCATACAGATTAAAGCATTCGTAAGGCCTTTATTATGACCACTGCGATACCAATATGAGTAATTACTAGGTAGTGAATATGTGCCTTAATACAATACAAAGTGGAAACATGACGTTTTATAACATGTACCTCGACTCAGCTGGAAAGACATGCTGTAAGGAGTCTCCTCTTTCACACACAGTTTGCTGGTCTGTATTCCTCTCAGCTCTTGTGCGGCTGCAGCTGCTGATGCCGAGGTAGGAGACTTGGATGGCTCCCTCTTCACCGAGGCTGCCAAGTGCTCCTGACATTTTGGCCTGTTGTTCATTGAAGGTTGTTTGATCATCATGTCGTCTGAGTTACTCTGAACAGGGGATGCTGATACATGAGGTGAACTGGAGAAAGCAGACACACTTGGGCTGTTTACACTGTAACTGTCCACCCTTTTTTCTGATAAGGGGCATTGATCATTGACTTGGCTGCTGTCATTAAAACCATTTGTCAGGGATTTAATGCCAAAGGTGTGATTTGGACTTACTGTACTCTCAATTGTCCTCATTTGGTTCTCCAGTGCGGCTATACTTGAAACAATGGCTGAGGGTTTAGGTGGAGAATTACAAACAGAGATAGATGGATTTACACCCTCCTCCATACTGTCCAGTTCCTCTTCTTCCTCATCGTTATCATCCTCCATTGAAATGTCATCTGTAACATCATTGTCATTACTGCTGAGACTGTCGAAGTTCTTCTCATTAGGAGAAATATCACTGTCCATCTCCTGTAGATCATCAGCAAAGTTTGAGTCTGGAATCTGCCCGATCATATGCATACGGATATGCTGCTGAAGAACAACAGCATTAGTGAATTTTTTCTGGCAAATGGGGCATGAGTGTTGCACCTGAACAGGAGGATTCTCTCTATGCACCCCGATGTGAGTCTTGAGATTGCCTTTGGTGGTGAAAGCTCTGCCACACACCTTGCATTTAAAGGGCCTCTCCCCGGTATGAATGCGATAGTGCATTTTTAGAGCACTTTGACAGCTGAGGACACGGTGACAAAGGACGCACTGATTGGGATCTGTAATCTTTTTGTCAATATTTTCCACCAGTTGCTGAAGCTTTGAGGTTTCAGATGTCTGCATAGAGTCTATGAGGCAGCTCATAGGGAATTTACTTTCTGAGATGGGTGGAGAGTTCGAGACGGGGGAGGCTGAGGTGATGGGTTCAGGTGTGGTGGCTACAGATGAGATTGTGGTGCTTGTTGCCTCCGTGACTTGGTTGGCTCTCAGTCTCAGGGTGCAGTTTTGCGGCAGGTGTACCCCCTCTGTTTTCAGTATATCGGACGCTTCAGTCTCACGGTTAGACTGTGGACACTCTGAAACAGGAGAGAAATGAGCCTCATTGCCTCTGTGGTTAGGTGACAAAGATACACATTCACCAGGAGCTGACTGGTAGGGAGATTTAATGGATGGTGTTACACTTACAGGGTCATTTGAGCCTCTGATACTGGCAATAGTGGAGGAAATTGGAAGACCCATACTGGCTGGCAGAGTTGCTACAACAGGTTTACTATCCAGCCATGAGGAAACAGGTTTTTCTGGAGGGATGGACATACCATAGGGAATCCCAGAACTTGTTGGCACATTGTCTAGATATTCTGGCACAGGGTAGGGATTCATTTGAACATGAGGGTACTTGTCTTTATGCCTCTGAAAGTGCACCTTTAAGTTCCCTTTTGTGGAGAAGCGATTGCCGCAGATGTTGCATTTGAAGGGCCGCTCTCCTGTATGGGAGCGCAGGTGGATCTGCAGAGCGCTGTCACTGCCAAACACTTTGGCACAGAACCTACATTTATGCTTGAAGAAGGGCTCCTCTGGGCCAGTCTTCGTTTCAAACAAGGACACGTTAGGCGGTTTTCCTTTCCTGTGCTTCATCAGGGCTGCAAGAGGGTCAAGTGCATTAGCTGTGGCAGCAATGCTAGCCAAGGGATTGGGGAAAATTACGCTACTGGGGGGGCTCTGAGGTAGAAATGGAAGGTTGGAGGATGGACTGAGAAGGCTGCTTTGCCCCAGGGACAGGGGGCTGGAGGAGCTCAGTGTCTGGGTACAGCTAATGTTTGTGTGCGAGTCTGTATAAGGAGGCAGTAATGTTGAAATGCTGCTGCTGGAGCTGGAGATAGATGGAGCTTTATTTTCTGAGGAGGTTGAGGTACATGTAAAATCTCTAACAGAGGTCTGCTGACACACAGTCTGCGAAGGGAGGCTCTGTGGCTTCTCAAGCACAGATGACAAAGACACAGCGGCCTGTCCATTGATAGCTGAAGGCATCGTTCCTGACAGTGGCAGGATAGGAGGAGGGATGACACCTTGAGAGGGTAAAGGGTTTGGTGCTAGAGACAGGGACCTGGAGACTGGGTTTAATGCTGCTTGTGTTGGTTGCCTGTTCATGGTGGCTACCTGGCTGCAGATTTGCTCAATAAGCTGCAGCTGGTGAACCTGTTGTTGCTGCAGAGTCAGCAGATGCTCCAGGATAACTGGTATGGCTGCTGAGGCTGCCTTCCCACCGGTGCCATTGCTGCCGATTCCCTGGGAGAACTGGGCGACAGCCACCCTGGTGCTGTGAAGGATCTCCAGTGTCACATTTGTGTTGGGCATGTTGTAGCCGCCAGCAGCGGCCACCTGGGGGGAGGTGGACTCAGTCGAATCTGTGGGCTGAGGGCTGGAGGATGTGGTGTGGTTGTACACGCATTTGTCCGGTGGTTGATTCTCAAGTTCCATGGTTTCTTCGGGCTCTCTCCCTTCTTCTAAATTATCTGAGCTGTCGTTGTCATTTCCCAGTATTTCTCCCAGCTCAAAGGCAGCATCAGGAGACTCGGCTGCAGAAGAGTCACTGGACATTACACTTGGGACAGGAGAGGGTCCAACAGAAGATTCCTCGTGAACAGGCAGCCCCTCATTGTCCTTCACTATCAGCACTAGGGGATCCTCAGTGCAGACCTTCTGATGCTCACTCAGTTCAGTCCAAGTGAAGAACTCAGCACAGCATTTGTCACAGATGTGCGTTTCCTCACTGCTGTGACGGTCTTCAGTTCCACTGCGCTCCTCTCTGCCTAACCCTTCAACGGTGCCTGGAAATGAAGAAAAACAAGGATTAAGAAAATGACCTTTATACCCCACCACTCTGACAAAAGTTCCTTTACTGCTGAATTTAATCCTGAAATACCCATCGGAGAGTCTTTCCTGAGGTTATGTGGAAAAAACTGCTCACACCCACTGAACTTTAAATTCCAAAGACAACAAACATGCTAAGCTACATTAAAATGACGTTAGTAGAAAATGTTAGAGATCACAATGGAAACAGATGATTTTGAAGCAATGCTGTATTAAAAAAACAATGTAAAGTTGAGGAAACAAGCTGGCAAATTAAAAAGGTCTATTTTTTCTATTAAATATTATAAAAATGCAAATTTTATAAAATTATTTAGTGTTCCAATGGTCTTCCGAGTGCTATTGAAATTCTCCTTATGCTCAAAATTAAAATTCAACACGTCCTACAACCTTGCACTAAGGTGTTTACAATCGATTACAACTGTTTTCAGATGTTAATAATCTTTAAGAAAAATCAATAAAGTTCAATAAAGTTATACTGACCTCTCAATTGTGCATTCAGACAGATAATTAAATTCTATGCACTTTATTGATTTTCTGTGCATTCGTATAATTCAGTAAGTTGTCTCATCTTCAAAAACAATTGTGAAATCCCCCCATTTTGATTTTTAAAGTATCAAATTTGTTTTTCATTTCTATTTATTTATATTTTTCAATATATTGCTGCAATTAGACTGATGTGTTTCTCAATCATTTGATTTCTAAACATCACATCAGATGAACTGACTCTACTTGCCTTGTCTCAATTTCTGTCTAATCTGTCACTTTTGAATTACATACCACCAAATTAAGTTAAAAATGTATGACACTATGCTGTATTTAGTGTCATCAGCAGACAGATTTGTGTGTCTCATTTTAAAAAACCCTTCTATACAAAAAAATTCTTATCTTCAAAGCTTTACATGGAATTTGGTTGTATATTAAAGAAAAATTAACTTAAAAAAAAAAAAAAAAACAGAAGGAAATAAATTTGTTTCTTTCTTTGAGATTTTCAATCCAGACCAATGTATTTATATTAATTTTTAAAAAATTATCACATACGTGTATAAAAGTATTTTCCAAACTAACACTTCCTATCTTTATTTTTTACCTTAGCAGTGACCTTTGACATCTTGTTTTCCCTTTGTCTTCCTCCGATTAAACAGATATGTGGCGCTTTTTGTGAAAAGAGTTTGCATTTTCGAGTCACTGTTGCATCTGTTCAGGCTTTGCCCCATTAGGAAACAGACAGCAAAGCAGATGGAAAGATTTGGAGAGATCAATAGTAAATTATTGTCACACACACACACACACACACACCCCCCCACACACCTCATGTCCCTCCACCAGTTTTAACAAGAGAATTTTTAAAAAGGGAGTGAAATGAGGAAAGTGGATCATGAGATCCAGGTATAAAGTTATAGTATAAAATTCATATGTAATTCATAGTATCCTTGACTGTTTCTGAATTCTTTTTGCCACATAAATCAAATATAACTTTAAAGTGCTTTTTGAGTCTGTAGTCAACATATATATTTATATGTATAAAATGTTTATTTTGCTAGATTTTGATACACTAAGAGTAAATGTGGAGGTGTTTGCGTGCACCTAATTCGTTTTTTGTGTGTGCATGTGTTTGTTTCCTGTACTATTCTGTGTCAAAATCCAATCATCACCCAGATTTAGGGAAAAAAAAAAAAAAAAATGGTTTCAGTAGCACAAAACAAGGCATGTTAACAGTCGAACCCAAATAAATCCCCATGCAAACACACAACAAAATGTCTGAATGAATGACGAATGAGTTCATCACAGGCTTTGGTTTTTGATTGTCTCAAAGCTGAGGATAAAACTAGATTTAAAATTCTTTGTCGTCCCACACAAGGACAATGCACGAGCATAAATCCTTTTATAGTAGAACTTGTTGGAGTAAATAAGAAGAGTTGCTGCCTCACCAGGTGGGTGGTCTGAAGATCACCAAGGCGATTCAGCAAAGTAAAAAAAAAAAAAAAAAAAAAAAAAAAAAAAAACCCACACAACACACACATACACACTGACACACACACTGTTTCAGCTCAGGATTTGTCTGTGCTTTGCAAGATTTACTTCCAGAAAAAACAAAGAACACATCAGCTTTGATTTACAGTTTTCAAATACATTTCCAAATATAGTGGCGCTGATTGAAATTTATTTAAAATTTTCACCCTTGCAGCAAACTTGGTGCATCATGTTCGGAACAGAAAACAGATTTATGTGCGTTTCTCTCTGTGTGGCTTTAGCGAGGAGAGGGAAAGTATCATGAACCTGCAGCTGAAAAGCAAAGAGACCCTCAGAGCCGTGTCAGTGGCTTTTTGACTCTCCGTGTGACCTAGGGGCTTCAGAGGTCAGCGGTTCACATGTACTAATTGTATTATGATCCAGACACGGAGCACTTGGCTCTCGCAGGGTGAAGCTGACAAAGGTTAAGTCAGCAGCTTCAATCAAAGCTCATCTCAGAGTGGTGGAGCCCCCCGCCTGGCTGCAGGGCTGCATGGGAGGGCCTGAGTGTGGAGGGCCTCTTCACCACTCCACACCTTTTCACAGCCTCAAATAATTACAATCTGGCCTTAAAGGAAATAAAAACAAACAATAGAAATACTACATATGCCCAGCTCTGACATAAAAGAGCTCTGATGGAGACAATTTAAAGAAAAGTGCACCAAAGGTTTTACATTTGAGGCCTTTTTTTTTAAACCAAAAGGAACATGATGCAATAGATAATGAAGGACAATATAGTTAAAGAAAAAGATGTTAAAATTACACATTAAATAAACTGATTGATTCATTTGGATTTATAGCTTGAATTGTAGCTTTATCTTGGATGTAAATTAGTTCTCTTTAAGATGTTAGTTGAAAATTCAGTCATTTTTCCAAAAACATTTTGATGTGATCCACTAGTGTAAAGATTTCCGCACAGCACCACATATTAGTGCTGATATTCTCTCCTCATGTGTTTGTGTTGATCAAATAGCATCCAAATGACATTCAGGCTTTTCTCAGACACACGATGACAAAATGAAACAGATAAATTAAATATCAAATTCTTAGAAATGATGCAAGTTCCATCATACGTAGCAGTTTGATTCAACATGTCAGATCAGGTTCCAAACGAAATGGAAAAAAATAAGGTTAAACTTAATAATTTTACACACTGATTATGAAGCACAGGGAGGGTTTTATGTATTCAGTTGTTCTACATATTAGAATACACACAATATATAAAATGCTATTCATGCATCAAGTATCTCTTTGATGGCTATATTAATTTTAAATACACATATTCTGTTTTATGAAGGCCACACTTTCAGTGTTTTCTGTTTAAAATGATCCGTTTCTAATTAAGATGCTACATTTTCAACTTTCAGGCCTCGAGGTAAACAGACAAAATAAAACCTCGACACAAAAATATCCTGCTTAATAGTAACTTCTTGATCAGTTTTGAGTTGAACAGGCCTTGTTCCATCCATCGCCCCTGAGACGCAGAATGAAATTGTGGAAACGTTTGGTTTGGTGCCATCGCTTTGTCAGCAGTAATTATTCGCTTGAAATGTGAAAATGGCAAATCTGAGACAAAGAAGAATGAATAAGTTATAATTAAATTAAATTTTTTTCCCACGGTTTAGACTAAGACCGTTTTAGGAGAAGAGCAGCAACGTAAAGCAAGTTCAGTTACTTTTGATTCTTTGTTAAGTGTATTAATTAAATATGATTCAGGCATGTTTTAGAAGTGAGGACGCACATCAGAAACAGAGCAGATAAAGCGTTAAGTCAGAAATAATTTTCTCATTCTAGTGTCTTGTTTGGATTTAGTTGCATAGAGCAGCAGCTGAAGTAAACCCGCGTGAAAGTGATTTTAAAAGCCCCGGGACGCGGATCCTACCATGTTTGCAGAGTCCGGTGTGCGTCCCCTCTTCTTCGGACTTGAGGTGCTGCGGCTTGGCTTGTTTGCGGCGGGACATGTTGATCTTTCCGTGCGCGTCGCTCCTGCCTTTCGCCGAATCATCTACGAGCAGCGAGTGGGAGCCCTGAGAGAAATAAGCGAGCAGCAGCTGATGGTGATGCCCGTGTGCAGATTGCGCATGTCAGTGTAATTATGATTGAGGAAGGATTCTGCTTTTACGACTCTTGCTGCCCTTCGGCGGGTGATTGGCTGCGATCCAACCAACTCGGACTAGATATGGAAATGAGGGATGGGGCTCTAATAATTATTGGTTTACTTCCTGTCCGGTGTCGCTAAGACGCACAGCTCCGGGCTACTCCAGCATGGTTCGAGTGTCCCAAGTGCTTTTACGCAGATCTTAGCTTTGAGGTTAGAACCAAAATACCCTGCGATGGTCCTTTTGGTGTCCTTCGTTCATGTTTTCGCACCTGAGCTGTAGAAAAGAGACGCTCCAGGTCACTTCTCAGCCTGTGGATGGACGGATGTCCCGGCTGAATGCGCCTCCTCACACTCCGCTGCCCCGCAGGAGCAGCTTTTATCCCATCAAAGATTTTAATGTTGCGTCTCCCAGAACTGAAGTTTTTGACAGAAAGGAGCGTAAAACCTTGGATTATATAAGTGCGTAAAGTCAAGTTTGCGTGTAAAAATCCCCGTCAGGTCGCAGATAGGTCCCTACCTCAGAGTGGTGCCTGTCGGAAGTGCGACTCTCTGGTTTGTCCGAGGCACCGGCGCTCTCCTTGTTGCCTCCGCCTCCGGTCCATCATTAGATGTCCTTCAGCCGCCTGCGATAGGCTACTGCCAGGATACCACAGGAGGTGTTGGAGCCATTGCTTTATTTGTAACGACCTCCCACAATTTGGCGCCATGCTAGAATGAGAAATGTCTGTTTGTTGGAGAGGAAACCTTTGGCGATGATCAAGGAACGTGAGCTAAGTTTTTACACGGATAGATAAGAGTTTAATAAGCGGAGGACCAACAGTTAGTTTGCAACTTTCCAGCTCACACAAGCTGCAGACCACAGCTTTCAGCCCAAACTTTTTAACCAGCACAAATAATACAAATTAAGCCAATTTGAATTGCATAAACATATATATACTCAGATGTTGTCTTCTTCAGTCTGCAGCTATTTCAACGTATGAAGCATACTTCACCAAAGCTGTAATCCTTTCACCAGGCTTTGTACCAACACTTGTAATTATGTGGTATTAAAAGATGCAGCTGGGGGAGGACAGAATCAGCTGTTGATAATTGCAAGTACTACACAACAGCCTGGTATTGATCGGCATGTCTCCTATTCCCCTGCTATGGAGAGATAAGGAGGTCCCACTCTTGCTGGAATATAATTTCTTCTGACCTATCAGGTTTCTACAGACTTATGATGAATAGCTGGAGTGGCCAAGAGTGCTTATCTGGAAATTCAACCCTCCTTGATTCAATATTGATTCTTTGTAACCAGCGTCGGCACACAAAAATCAAACTAGCAACTACTTGACCATGATCTCTTCCAGATTGTAACTTGGCCTACAGCAACGCAGACTCCACTCATAGGCTGAAGTACCATTTGAATTTAATTATTTTGTACTTGTGTTAGACCCACAAATGTATTGTTACTTTGATGTAGAATACATCTGTAGAGGGATGCTTCAGGTCCAGCTGAGTAGCATGCAGGGAAATATAGCCTGAAAATATTGTTTTGTAGATCAACAGTGCTTCAGAAGATCAATGAGTTCCTGGAACCACATCGTAAATGAGATTCAAAACCAGATAGGCGAACAATTGAGCATAAAACATTCAAATCCCACAGTCCCACTTTTAAGATATTTGTTTGTCCCTAAATTTGATTCCTTTTGCTGCATATTTCAGGAACGTTTGGTCAATGAGAGATTTGATCAATAAATGAGCTGATAAGTCTACACATAAGAGATATTAAGTCATGATCAAGATTATTTTTCTAAGTCTGAATCTCAAGCAAGGAACCGTTACCTCAAAATATTGCTGTTTAGATTCTTTAGAAAATCTGCAAAGTTGTGAGTTTTGAAAACAGAGAAATAAAAAATAAAAAAAGGGGGAATTAATTTGACAGATAACCAAAAAAACAAGGTGATACAGTGCTTTAAACAGGGTAAGGGTACAAAAGTATATCTACATAAAATAGAAACAATAAGCAAGCAATGAAAGCATGAAACAAGGCAAGAACATGTGTAAATTAGTTAAAAAGCCAAAACAAATACTATATTAAACAAGAAGTTATTGCACAAGCCCCTTGATCTGACACAATCGTACATCGGAACCTTTTTAAATAGAAATTGTTTGAGCATGTGCACCAGATTTCCACAGGGCATCAAATTTACACATGGTTGCACATTTAAAAATCCATCATGTGGCTCTAAGTGTCCCCTTCACACACAGTAGGAGGTATGAGGTGTCATTTAGGACAGAATGACACAAACCCCAAGTTTCACTGCTCTACATTAAACTGTAAATAGCTTCTTTTATGTCATCTATCCCAAACACACACCATGAAAAACACACCAAACTTTAAACCTTGCAGCTGGCTTATGTTTTTTTTTAATCAAATCAAGTGTGAAAAGCTAAAAAAGAGAAATTGTGTTTGAAATGATAGCAACACATGGGACTTACTTAACAGTGAGACATTATTTTGAGCACATTTAGTTTAAAAAGCATCAAATGGTTTGTACAAGCCAGCTTTCAAACTAGTTATTTTACAAAGTTAATCGAAACGTTCAAGGAATGTAAGATTGTGTGTGTCATTTTTGAATGAGACTGCCATAAAAAAACACCCTGAAAATTGCTCCCCTACATCTCCTTTCTGCCCATATGAAGTTGCAGCCAGTGAATCACATGGAGCTGAATGAGGAGCAGAAGCAGCAGCGTCCTGTCGCTCAGTGCCAGCTGAGGAATGTGAGCGCCGCTGAACGGAGCAGGAGGCCTCAGATGCAGATATGACAAGCTAATGGGCCCTGACCGCCGCTCAGACAGCCTGCAATCAGACTAAAAAAAGACCTCAGTCCACACTGAAAGAAATAAGTGTGTTCAAGCTGCAGGTAATCTCAGTCAAGGTAAAACCAGGACATTACTTTGGTTGTGTTTAGTGTTTTCTGATTTTACGCCTGTGCATTTTTAGACAGTTCCTTTCAAAGTGTGAAACCACAAAGCCCTTAGCCTGTGAGAGGACAATAATCTGCAGTACTTCGTCAGAAACGTGTGGTCTTGAAGTATTTCACAGTGACAGTGTTTTCCTGGCGACAGAAAAAGGAAATCTGGTGAGTCTTTGTCAGTGCTTTGAGTTGCACACAAATAATTAAAACAACTTCTAATGCTGTGGAAAGTGATACTGTAAAAGACCTGAACATAAAAATCATAATACTGTAAAATATTTCTAAGATAAAGTCATACCAGAGTAAATAAAATAATGCTTTTTTTTCTAATCATTTCTCTTTAGCTTTTGCAGTTGTGGACATTGGTAAAATGAGTGGGAAGAGGTTATATTTCAACATTTAACAGAGCAAAATGAAAAAGTTGGTTTTATTTTTTAAAATGTAACATTAAAATCAGACTTTAGTTTCTGGTTTTTGCTCCTCAGTTTAGCTCCTGTTGCGGCATATTTTCTCATAAGAGGCTGTTATCAATAAATGAGCTGACATTCCCACTATTGACAGAATATGAGCATTATTTTGTAAAAAGTCAGAGGTGCAAAGCCAGAGGCTGCAGCCTCACTTTGAAACTTATGAGTGTGTGGGGCCTGTTGGTCTCTTTGATTTACTCCTCATTGACAAAGCCTGGATCATAACCATTTTTCAGTTCAAATCATTTCTTCTCTGAGGGGCTTCAGGGTGGCAGTCTGTTTAGCCATCCACCGCTGTGCAACACAACAGATCTAAAAGAATTACACACACTCAGGCTCTGTTTCCACATATAATCACACAAAGGATTTTTTTTGAAAATGATCATCAATCACAGGCCGGATCAATAGCCAGGGCCTGGGCTGCACTAGACTGATAACACAATCAATACAGGGTATTTGGATTTTAATTAATACATGACGTGCCTCAGCCCTGAAACAGTGAAATATGACCTCAACCCCCTTTGAAATACGCCCGATCGACCCTGCAGAGCGTCACATGCGTTCCAGGTATCTGCTACAGCTCATCAGATGTCGATGTGATGCAAGATGTGAGGAGCTGAAAACAACAGAAAATAGACAGATAGGAGGGAAAGACGAAACAGAGGCAAGTGTGACAGATTTATGTGAACATTACCTGGGAACTCTTTGGATCCTTGAAATTTTGAACATCTAACAATTTTTGCATTTTCTATGTTTGAGGAAAGTGTTAATGCGTCAGTTTTCTCTGTTTGCTTATGAAAAAGAGTGACACAGTGGTGCACACACTGTGCACAGAAGGTCCTGGGTTCGATCCCAATGCCCGCAAGCTGGGCCTTTCTGTGTGAAGTTTGCATGTTCTCCCTGTGTCTGTGTGGGTTCTCTCTGGCACTCCGGCTTCCTCCCACAACCGAAAACATTGCCAATAGGTATGAATGTGAGTGTAAATGATTGTTTGTCTCTATATGTCAAACCTGAGATGAACTGGAGACTCATTCAGGGTCTACCCCGCCCTCGCCCTAAGTTAGGGATAGGGTGCTAGAGCTGGGATAGGCTCTAGCGCCCTCCCCAATCCTTGTGAGGATTATGGGGTAGACAATGGATGGATGGGTGCATGGTTTATGAAAGAAAGAAAAATATGAACAAAAATAAAAGCAGCAAAAATGACTAGATCAGAAATGGCATTGGTTTCTTCAGACCTTATTTACGTTGGACTAAGTGAAAAACTGTCGTATGGTTTGACCAGTCCAAACTTGAAATTCTTTCTGGAAATAATAGATGCTATATGCTCCAGGTTGAAGAGGAGAGGGATGATGTGGTTTGTGATCAGCACTCATTTCCAAAGCCATCATCTGTGATGGTATGGGGCTGCATGAGTGCACATGACATGGGCAACCTACACATTTGCAAATGCAACACAAATTCTAAACAATCTCTACAAGGTTTTGAGCCACATATGCTGCCAAGTAGATTGTACCTTTTTCAGAGAAAATTTTGCTACCCACCTTAACAGAGTTGGATGTCTGGGGTAGTCAGTGCCATCTGTCCACCCAACCATTCTCTAAACTGAATTCAAATCACGCTAAGTTCACCAAACTTAGCATATATATTGACCATGGGAACTTGCACCTGTGGCTATGTCTTTGGAGACAAACGTTCAAAGGTCAAGGTCACAGAGTCATAAAGGTTCAAAATCCCGTTTTGACATATAGCAGGTTTATTATCAGAGATAGGGTCACCAAACACAAGTTAGACTAGGTTTGAATCTGCATATCTGTCGAGTTCAATTGTAGTTTATTTCAGCAGGACAATGATAAAATAACTTACGTGCATATTCCAGTCTGTCATGCCTTACATCGTACAAAAGACTGGCAACATGTTCACTCTGTCTTTTTGGGGAAAACAAATGCTCCTGTAGATCGTACTGCAAATTGTGTTACATAAAAGCATCCAAATTACTGTAAATACATTTCCAAGTTTACCTCAGATCGGAAGGAAAGTTAGGAGGAATTTTGGCAGCATGCTACTATTTCTTTTAAATCCAGCAGATCTATCGCTGTAGTCCACATTGAGGACGTTTACATGGACCTGAGGGGATTGTAGATTGGGTTTGTTGTGTGCTACTGTTTACACTGCAGCCTATGGTAACAGCCATTTGTTCTCCCTTCCACAGCTGCGTGTCTTTTAGCTGCAGAACATACAGCATGGCTGTGTAGTACAAGAGTTGGGGTGCTACACTGACCTACCTGCTGTCCTGACTTTTCAAAAATGTTTGGTGCATTATGATGCATAAACTTACAAATCAAGCACCTGAAATCCAACATCAAGCAAGAATGGGAAAACATTTCACTTTCAAAATTACAGCAAAATTACAGTCTTGCCTACAGAGTGTTGTTGAAACAGTCCCTGGTGCAATTATTGTGAAATGTGTTGGTGGTTTCAAATTCAAAATCAGCCTGTATGTAATTGCCAAAGTCTAAATCTGTGCTATTTGCAATTTACACAGTGGCCGAACTTTTTTTGGAAATAGACATGTGCACCTGTGGGGAGAGGCAACATATATTTGCAGCAGTAGCAGGTAAAAAAAACAATAGATTGTACACTGGAAAGACCAGCAATTGCCAAAGCTGATATGGAAGCTCAGCTCCAGACAGGCTCCCTGGCAATATCCAAAACCTTCACTCAGCAGTTATTGCAGCTGAATGGGAGCAGGTCCTTCATCCCAAAACACAAAGCAAACAGAGAATAGACCAGAAAGAAATCAAAAGTGAACAAAGAGGGATTGGACAGAGAGCGGAGGGTGATAGACAGCACCGAGACAGGGCTGTTAGGTTATGTAGACTGAGGCCTGAGTGGCTGGGAAATTTCTGATCGCTTTAATTCACTCCACCCAACTTGGCTCAGCTCTCTCCCCTCTGCTTTTATCTACCACTGTGTTTCTGTATTGATTTTTTTTCCTTTATCTTCAAGGCTGGATAAGAGGACAGAGAACTACGGGAGTAAGAGTGAATGGAGAACTTTCCTGAAGATTGCTGCTATTCTCCAGCTTATTGCCTCCTGTCCTTCATGGTTTCACATGACGTCCCGGGTGTCAGAATCGCCTTCAAGCTGTAAATGAGCAAGGTGATGATACTAGTGGACTGGGATCAAAAAAGAGGCAATTGAGGAAGAAGGAAAGAACTGAAAAATAGATACATCTCTGCAAGGGCATAGGTTTAGTTTGGACATTGGGGGAGGAGGGGGATTAGTCAGGTGTCGCTGCATTATCCTCGAAATGTTGAGCATCGTCTTACGTTTGATTTTGCGGTGACTGTGAAAACATCAGTATGTGCCTTTTCTGTGTATGTTGATGGAGGGAAGAAAAAAAATGAACAACGTAATCCAGAAAATTAGCAAAATAAGCAAGAAATTGAACAAAAATGAGAAAACGTGGGACCAAAAAAAAAATCATCAGAAACTGACATAAAGACTACATTTTTACCGGAGACTAATTGAGTCACGGTGGACTGATAATAAGATCAAAATTAGATCAAAACAAAAAAGATGAACACAAACAACAAAATAATCAAGGAAATAAATAATAATAAACAAAATATTGAAGAAAAATGAATAAGCTGAGAAAAATAAGCAAGAAAAGGAACAAAATTAGCTAAAATGGGACCAAAAATTCATGGAGGTTAAATGAACTCACATATCATAGTACTTTTTATCTATTTTACTATGTATCAGAATGAATATGAAATTATTTTGTTCATTTTGATTTAGTGTTAAGGTACACATACCAGCAATGTGCACAAAATGAACAAAAATCAGCAATACAACCTACAGTATAAAACAAATGAAAGCTAATGCAATAATTCAGAAAATAAACTAAATCGAATTAAGTAAATAACAAGATGGGTAAACATGGGACCAAACATTCATTGTAAAATGACATACTGTATATTTAACTTTTTTTTTTTACTTGAATACTGTACTTTTTTAACCGTAGGCTTAAACCCACATACTTTTTTAATCTCTTCTATTCTTTAAATGTAAAAGATAAGATGTGTGAGAATGAAGATTCACTTATTTTGTTTATTCTGATTTGATGCTAATGCTAAATTAACAAAAATCAGCAAAGTAAGCAATGAAATGAGCAAAAATGTGACCTATGTTTTATAGCTATGTCTTTACTGCAAGATAAATGTTTTCACATATTATCATATTTCTATGTACTCTCTTCTTTAATTGTATTTGATAATAAGATTTCTATAAATGCACATTTAACTTGAACTTGTGTACGCTTTAATTCATAACCTTAAAGGTGCAGTAAATAGTCTTTTCAGGAAAACAAATATTTAAAAAAAAATTTCAATGAAAAAAATACTTTTAAAATGTTTACCGGTCCAAAACAATCTTAATATTTTCATTTGGGCATTTGGATGACTGGAACTACTGTTAGTCAGTAAGGATGCCTTACTGACTGCATCACTAGGTTGATGTCACGTGTCGTCGCATTGAGGGTTGCCAGACACTGAATGAATCCTGCACGGTCTGAAGGCAAACGTTTGTTCTGCTGTTCTTCTCAAATACAACATCGGTTGTGCTTTTGATCACTGGTGTGAACGGAAGAATCTAATAGGGTTGAAAAGCTCTTTCTCCACCTGGCAACCGGTACAGTATTACAGAGGAGCAAGAGTGAGTACGACACCTACTGGCCAGGAGGTCACAATCTTGTCTCTATCACCTTTAAATCAAAATAGGAATAAAATAGCAATCAAAATAAGCACCAAGTCAACAAGATGAAGGAATATCAAAACTATTATCTACAAAATGAACAAAAATGAACATCATAATCTAAAAAAAATGAACCAATATTAGCAAAATAATCAAAAAGAAACATAATAACACAGAAAATGAACAAAAAACTGAACAAATGACCCAAACAGTCTTGATATATTTAAAGCAGTAAAAGTTAAATAACATCCAAGTTCACAAAGGTTCCTAACCACACACTCATTCATATTTATACAACACTCTACTCCTCCTCAGTTGTGCTGTACAATTTCAACTTAAAATTTTAAATATAAACCTGTTATTCTCTGCACTTTAACTATTGCATTGTGTAAATAATCCCATTTGTAAAATTATCCCATGCAATTTGTACATAATCCAGTCTGAGTGCAATACTT
>JAQQAE010001360.1:0-25867 GCA_029823295.1 Pseudamia nigra
GAGCGAAGGCAGGGTACACCCTGGATGAGTCGCCAGTTCATCGCAGGGCTGACACATAGAGACAGACAACCATTCACCTGAACTGTTATTTTGTGACCAGCCAAGGAGGTTATGTATTCATGTTATTTTGTCCATTTATTTATTTGTTTGTTAGTTGGATTACAGAAAAACTACATTTCTATTAAACTTTCACCTAAGGTAGCCCTTGGGCCAAGGATGAACCCGTTAGATATTCGAGGTGATTGCTGCAATATTTTTGATAATATTAGCAAAAATGTGAAAAATGGCCCTATCTTGCAGTGTCAAAGAAAGTGAAAAATTGGTCCACAATCCGCATCCTGATCCAGATCACCTCCAGTATCTAATGGATTCATCCTTACATGCATAAAAGAGGAAATTGTTGTAAACAGGCAAAAAGAAACAACAAAACTCACGTGTCGCCTCTAATTTTGTGATTTATAATTTATTTTGTTCCTTTTTTGTTCTGGAATTTGAGTTTTTCATCAACCAGACAAAAACATTTAAACACATTGAAAGTGACTTGACTGAAAATAGAACAAAAGGGAACATTAGATGAAAAATGGTGACTGCTATAAACATAACTATAATGATATAAAACTATTTCATTATAACTATTAAAGTGTCTGATATGCTTTTCCAATATTTTCTGACTTATTTACCGCGCTGCAATGGTGAATTATCATCCTAAACATGAAAGAAAGTGCAAAAAACAAAGTATCTCTATCGCCTACAAACCTCAGTTTCACAAGTCTTGTAAATGCAGTTGCAGGACTTTACTTTAACCAGAGTCACGGTTGTGATCGCTCCAGTGGATGGCACATTCTTTTAGCTGTGCTGCCCTGTCGAGATTTCCAAGGTGCAGCCTGGTTTCACTTATGATCATCACACAGTAGTTATGTACAGGGGTGGACTGGGACTTAAAAATGACCCTGGACTTTTTTTACCCAGACCAGCCCACCATAACCAACCTGCAGATACCCCCGCCCCTAACCCTTAACCCTGCTAAGTATAGTAATAGTAACATTTGTTCACTCTTAATTTGTTTCTTGGAAGAGTTCTCAGAAACTTAGAGTTACACAAGTTTGCATTTAACATCGGCCCCCAGTGGACAAACAATGAAGCTACCTAGCTGAACAACTCCCCTCGCCCCAAAAACTCAATTTAAGGCAAAGCCATTCATTTCAGGAAGAGTTTGTAACCCTGTTTGTAATGTTGTGTTTTTGTTCTGAAACAATTACAGACTATTTTGAGTTGATCTAATCTAGAGGCACCAAGATTAAAATTAAATTGCTCTAAATGAGCATGACGTGGGCAGGTTATCACACAGCTCTGCTATGGCTTGCTGGAAGCGAGATGATGTTCTTTTCTGTGGTAAAATAAACTCCACAATATTTTTATTGTCAGAGGTTGCACACAAGTCAGGTTTACAGTTCAGTTTGAAGGCGACAGTTGCAATTTCTGCCCTTGCAATCTGTCTAGTAAAAGAGATTTACCAATGCCGCATTTCACCTGCGGTTAAGTTCTCAGCTGTTGATTTATTTCATCCATTCTTTTTTATGGAACATCCAAAAAAAACTTCATCAGAAAAAGCAGCATTGCCCCACAGTGAGATTTGCAATGTGGTCTGCATCTCGGAGTGAAGATCAGAAAGCTGTTGAGATTCTCTGCGCATGTTGTCCAGGTACATTTCATTGAAGGATTTGGCCTTTATAAGACATTTAATTGACAAGCGATACACAGATGTAATGAGAATCTGCAATCAGAGGTTAAATGTGTGTGCTTTTCTCAGTCACTGTGGGAGGGGGTCGGCCACATATCACTGGCTGATCTGCGTGTGTTAATGATGTAGGGTCTCTCTGGGACAATCAGAGGAGGACTTGGCACGTGGCAACGAGAGGTCAGCAGTGACAGACGCAGACCAGCAGCTGTTGGGGAGAAAGGGTGATGGGGGGGATTGTGGTGGAAATAAGGATTATGGGAGGAGAGGAGTGACGAGGAGGTGTGAGATTGATGGATGGATGAGCAGAGACACAGGAGATGTGAATAACAGAAGAAAGAGGTTGGAGGGTAGAGAGGAAGGGGGGGCAGAAGGGACGAAGGTGAGCAAAAGGTCATCAGACTGCTATAAATAAATTAAATTAGTAAATTTTAAACATGCTTTTTTCCAACTTTTGACCTCCTTACACAAAGCCACATTGATAATATGTTTTTAAAAATGCTAGTCACATCTAAAACAAGAAAACACTGACCAGCAAAGTGTATCATACAGCATGTTGTCATGTGAAGTATTTTTAAAAGTTTAAGCTGCTGATGCCTGCTAGTACTGTAGGACTGGGTGATGTGGCTAAAAATGTTCCCACAATGAAAATGTTCATATCAATTTCATTTAATTATCATGATAAATGACAATTATTTTATGAAAGTTTCAAGGGCAAAAAGAGCAATATGATGAAAATAGTATAAAGGATGCAAAAAGACAAAAATGTAGAAGAATAAAAGCGAAAAATCAGCAAAATGTGAAAAGTGATATAAAATACAAAAAACAGCATAAAAGGTTCATAAAGATGCAACAAGACAGAACAATGTAAAAGGTGCAAAAAGGCAAGAAAACTGCTTGTCTTAAAAAGTCTGAGACAAAAGATATGCAAAATGACACTTGTCAAAAAAGACAGAAACTTTGCAAAATTACTAATGGCACAAGTTTTGCAAAATGATGTAGAAGTTGCAACAAGCAAAAATGCGTACACTCTGATTTGGTGATTTACAATTTTGTTTCTTTTGATTTATTTTTTACTTTACATCAAATTAATTAAAATGACCACAATCTGAGTTCTTGTCATTATAATTAAATTACAGTAAAGGATACAGTGCTGAACATTTAAATATACTTTACAGTTAAGCAAAGCGATAAAATACCGATGGTGAGGTAAACAATATAAAAGACGAACAGTATCACAGTATATAGTATAGTATAAGTCACAGTAAGGATACTTATTACTTTACTGCCCAGCTCTCAAGCTAGTATTTGAAACAAGAAAGATCTCTTCAAGACAGATGACATCCTGTCAAGCTGCATTTTTATGCCCAACAGCACATTTTAAAGTTCTCTAACACTCAAAAACTTTAATTTTTGAGCCTCAAACAGAATGTCTGTGCTGAGCTTGATGCTCTCTGTGTAAAATCTGAGCGTAAACATGCATTTACAAACAGGATTTGTGCCATGATAAACATTTTAGAGCCAATTCCAACTTGCTGTAAAATCTGACCTATAAAATGCACTTGAATGTAAGCCTTTCCACTAAATTTAAGGAAAAAAATTATTTTGTCCTTAATAAGCCGCTTCTGACTAAAAGCCACTAAGTTTCACGCTGTAACATGGGATATTCACACAGAAAAATCTTACACCGAACGATTTTTTAACTTTTGATTAAATAAAAGTTATTTTTACAAACAGTACCTGTGGCACGGCTGCATTCTCTCATGGCTGGTTGTTTTCAGCGTGATGGATGATTCACCTTTCTTGTTAGCAGTCCTACTGAGAGGCAGGTCAAATGTCAAAGGTACTTCATCCATATTTATGATGTCATCTGGTTCCATGATTGAATTTGCCGAAGTTTGTAACTTTTTCCTCATAGTCGGGATGGAGTTGCTGACACAGCGTCGTCCATGCCCTGACAGACAGGCCTGTTTGTCTCATAAATTTTAGACCAAGATGGACTAAAGTCTTCTGTCTTCTTTTCGGTGGTGATTGTTTTTTCTTTCAGTTGGATTTGCACAGTGGAAACATCTCGGTCGTCTGCTCTGTTTTCACCCAGTCTTCAAGAACGTTTTCAAGTTTGTCCATCTGCTTTTCATACCTCTCAATCTTTTATCGTCTTTTTGCACTGAGTCAATTTTTCACTTTGCCGTCTCCGACGGCTCACCATGGATTCATTGATGCCGAGCTTACGTGGTGCAGCTCTATTTCCTTCTTCGACAGCCAGGTTGATCGCTTTTAACTTGAAAGCTGCATCATGTGCATTTATTTGTGTGTTTTCCACGATGAGGGTATGTGCATCAAGCGCCAAATGGCTGATCTGAAGAACTCCGTGCAGCTACGTTTGATTCACCGTAATTCAAGCAGTTCCATTGGTCCATTGTGACCTATGACCGCTAATTTTATTGGTCTGTATTTGTGGCTTGAAGCTCCTCATCCAGGAAAAAGTTATAGATTGGCTGCAGCAGCTTTTAAGCCACGGGGTTCAAACCAGAGGAAAAAAGGATCGGGTAATACCCCGAATTTTACAGTATTATGTTGCTTTTTAAAGTGCACTGTGGAAATCTGAAGTCATGACTGTTCAAAAAAATTCCTGCAAATTCCTTTTGATATACACTACCTGTCAAAATTTTGGACAAATCTTTTTATTTTTATTTTCAATATTGTACTATTATTGAAAGAACACGTGGAATTGTGTGCAACCTTCATTTCTTAATGTGATGATGGACTTTTCTTGTAACTGAGTCTTTCTTTGCCATAATATGGATTTGCTCCGTCGTTGTTGTAGCACTATTTAGGCTATTGACTTCCTTTGCACAAGACAACTGATGGCCTAAAGCAGTGATTCTCAACTGGTGGGTCACTGACCCATTTTCAGTACTTTGCGGGCCTTTGTCTGGGCAAAAAAAATGCTAACAAAAGATAAACTGTGTCATCTATTCACACTCCGTAACAGTAGCTGGTGATAATGCCCCGTAATGCAAGTGGACACCCGCCATTTCACACCATAGAACAAGACCCGCAAAGTTTGTTTACATATGCTAATTGAATATGTTGAAAGGCAGCTACGATGCACACTGTATGAGATATGGATTTACTTATATTGAGGACAAAGGAGGACAAAAACATCACACAAGAAACCTTGTCACATGAAAGTATAATGCGGTCAGAAGACGACTTCAGGACTTAAGGACATTACAAAAGTGTTTTACTTCTTCATGCTTGAAGCAAGAACAGGCACTTACCTGGCAATCTTACCAGGTGACACATTGTACTGCAAAGTTAAAGAAGCCCCACACAATTGTTGTTTAACAGTTTTGGTTCAGTAAATAAGTCAGTTTGTCTTCTTTTACAGTTTGGATGTCTTCAGTGTTGTACAATGTACAATGTTGAAAATCATAATAAAGAAAAGCGATAGAAGGAGAAGCTGTATCCAAACTTGGTATTCTATATCAAAATAAATTTGCAGGACAACAGGAAACATCTTGACTTCATCAATTAAAGTTTTGAAAAGAACAATATTTCCATTTTATCTTTTAACACAACCATTATTGTTGTAAGGACGGTTAAGCGGACCATTGTTGTTTAAAGGTTTGTTGGGAAGAGCAAACCATCAAAAACAGAAGTGCAGATGGAAATGTCACATTAGTTAGTGTTTGCAGCTGTTTAGACGTGGCCATAGAATGAGAACTGTCTCATACTGTATATAAAAAGTGGAAGAACTCGGTGCCAGTGTAATTGAAGAGCTTGACTGAGGAAGAAAACTGCATGTGTGCTGCTAGTGAGACTGACTCACTGAGACAGGCTTTCGTTTAATGAAACAAGACATAGAAAGGTTGTGTTTTAATGGAGAGATGGAGAGAAAGAGAGAGGGAAATGAGAGCCACAGATCTCTTTCGGTCCCTCCTGCTGCCTCCATTTACCATCATTGATTGTGCAGCCGGGCTGAATTAATGCCTACCTGCTGTACTCAGAGGCCCAGCATCTGTTTCGACATGTGTGATAGAGGGGAACGAGTGCAGAGCCTCTGTGTATTACATATACTTTCTTTTTCTTGAGTTATTAAGTATGAAAGCTGCACACTAGGAGGCCTGTGCTCCTGTCCACATGAAGGCCTATTGTTCATTTTAAAAGTTTGTTGTAGGGTAAGTTAAGTTTGTTGTATAATTCTAAGTTAATATTAGAGTGGCCAATTGCTTTTAGACGTACATGATATACTGAAGATCTGCTATTTGTAAAAACATTCAATACTGTTATAATTGCTCTAAATCAACAAACCAACCTTGCAGTCACCGCCAAAGTTGACAAATTGCTGATCCTTCATGTGATTATTCAGATGGCGTCCATGTATCTAGGGCTCCATCTTATAGTTCAAATGTCATACTGTGTGTGAAGAAATGTTGGGTGCATATGAACCTATTTTACTTAATTGCATGTTCATGGTATTGTTGCATTGACAGTGAAAATGTGATTTATATAATCTGTCGTTAGAAATTTATTTAGGACTTGGTTCATAAAGGCTTGAAGACCAAATTGATGCAGTTTCATGCATTTTTGTCATAGCATGTAAAGTTAAAACTGTTGACTCCTCCTTTAAATTAGGCCAATGGCTGACCAATCTGCGCCTAAAGAAGAGGGAATTCTACCTTTGTCTTCTCAAGTTAAAGCTGCAACTTGAATAGAGGCAGTGTGGTGAATAGTGATGTGATGTGATGGTTTTTAGTCTTGTAATTCTGAACCGATTCCCTCTGGGTGCTCTCTTTGCAAAGACCATTCAAGATGCTAAGAACCGTATACCGTGTTGCATTTAGAAAGATGTTAGTAGAAGCAGTTTAAATCAGGGGGAAGGTGATGAGAATAATTGCGATCAATATAAAATCTTCAGAAGCAAAGAAATATAAATGTGTGTGTAAATACTGATCATTCAAGCACACAATCAACTTTTCTTTCATTATTACCTTGTCCAAATTGATCAAGCCTCTGATGCACTTTTTCACAGCCATCTGTACCTTGCAATTCTACCGTTTACTACCTCTTTTTTTTAACTCTTGTCCTTTTTTATCTCTGTCCTCAGTATTCACCCCCAGGCTGGTTCTTGAGACTCCTATTACTCCCATTTCCTTTCTTCCTCTCCTCTTGTCTTCCATCCATCTATCTATCTGTCCCACTCGGTCTGTCCACCTTTCTCCCCTGGGCCATGTGGACAGTTGGGTGCCTTTGTGTTTCTCACACGTGTATTGGCTGGAGGCAACACACACACACACACACACACACACACACACACAAAGAAATGCAACCACACACACCTTCATTTTCTATTGTCAGTAAGCTGTTCAGCTGTTAGGCCCCTAGCCCTAATTCTCTGTATGGGGTGGGGACAGGGCCCCTATTGTCCTGTAGATTAACTCTCTAACACACACACATGCACACGCACACATATAAAGACACACACGTGTCCACAGGCCCCATGGGGTCCCTTAAGTGTGAATGTGCCTTGAGGCAGAAAATCGGGGGCAATTTACGGTGGAGTCCTGCGGAGACGATGGGGGATGTACCATGGGCTTGGTCTTCTTTTAAAAGCTTCATGTCAAACTATCACTGTTTTTATTCAGGATGATGGAACTGAGTCTGAATCCGTTTTATACTGAAAATGTGCATGCATATGTGTACACTTCACAGTGAATAAAATGGAAAATGAACACTTGGATGCTGTGGAAAACACAATAACATCAAATGAGTGCCTTGTGTTTCTTTATCAGGTCACAAGTGCTGATGTTAGGATTCTATATGCAGGATGTAATTGCTGTGACAACAATCAATTTCTGGGATCGTTGGTTTGAAGCAATGCTTCCAGAAAATAAAATCCCATAAAATGATGCCTCTAATCCAATTGAAGGAAAGAGTAGATTAGGCGGATTGAGTTTTACATGTAAATTAATTTGTATTAGTCATTTTATGAAAAGATCAAAAGATCTGTTCATATTGTCAGCCTGGAAATTCATCTTAAGGTGTGAGATCATGACAAGACACACTAATCAGTCGATTAATTCATCCTAATTCATAGTTGTTATTGAAGTTAATCATCAATTTGTACAGTCTTAAATAACATTACAGACAGACTTATAAGGAAAATGGCAATGCATATGAACATGTTGAATGACTCAAAATGCATGATACAAAATATTCAGGCTTATTTTTAGGGAGCTGATCCACGGATAATTATGCTTAAAGCAGTGTTGTGTATTTGTCTTAACACTGCAGAAATGGCCATAAACTAGTTGCTAGAGAGCCAGTGCTTATTTTTAATGAGTCCAGACGTTACATGCAAATCAAAAGTGAAATATTTTTAGCAGCCATGAAATGTGATATTGGTGTCATAGCAGTGTAACTTTCATGGAAACACAGCCTCAGATTCTTTGCCAGATTTCTTAGCCTAGTTCAAAGCCCTTCCTCCGTACCTGTGTGTATTATGTTAAGCCTACAGTGACTGCTTACATTCAAAACCATTGACCTACATTGGCTGATGTCTAGAATAACGGCGAGTCCATTAGAGGTTGGGGTTTGTGTGTGAATGTATGCCCGCTGTATGTGTGTGTGGGGCAAAGGTAACGTGTTGTAGCCATATGTCTGCTTTGGCTGATCCATGGCCTGTCTGTGTTTGTGCACATTTGCACATTTCCTCTTTTCCAACTCGGGATGAATGAAGCTAATTGACTGCCTTTGGTATGTACACATTCTGTGTGCACTCCCCTGTGTGTATGACAGGGAATGTTTTTTAACTTTGTAAGTCCCCATTCATTGCACAAGTGCTTAATTAAATGTATCCTATTTCTTAACTGTCCAAGCACATATGTGAGACAAAAAGTTTCTGTTGCACAGCTCTACTGGGAGGTACATGTGAATGCCAGTGCAGACTGGTCTGTGCTGTAATAAATTGGTCACTTTATGAAAGGAAATATACATATACCCCTTCATTCTGTAATGTCACAGTTTTGCCTGTGCACACTGAACTAAACAATGCTGGCATAATGCTCCTTTAGTGATTTGTTATTTTTATTAACATACCTGTGTCTGGTATGGCATATAAGATATGCTTCCAAAATACAAGTTTGCTAGTGTTGTTTTAAAACCAGTAGTAGTGAATAAACTGAATATTGAGTACTGACTATTTTCTACAGTTGTGTGTTCCTGTAGATTAGCTGCTCGCCTCACATAAACTTGTCTCCACAGCACTGTGCCAGCACTCAATAAAGTCTAACTAAACCAGTTATGATTCTTGAAAACAGCACAAACTCTTTGGTTTGTTTTTATTACTTAAAACAAATTACCTTCTTCTTAGGTGGCATTCAGTAAGTAGAGTTTAGTTCAGTTTTCAGAGTTTAGAAGGGAACGTTGTTTTGGTGACTCAGTTAAATATATGGAGAAAAGCGTTAAATTTAAATAATTGTCAAAAGGGGAGATCTTCAGTGTGTATTTGCTCCTCAGTGTTTTTCTTCCATGTAGCGACGAGGTCTGAAAAAAGGATAACGCAGCAGAAAATGCTGATTAGAATGGACTGCAAACAGACTTCAGATTTATTCCAATGGAATATTTCCTGTATGTCAGAATCAGACCAGTATATGCTGACTGTATTTTCAGTCATTTGTTTATTTATTTGATTTGTGTCTGGTCACATGCTACGTGTCCACTGCCAGTTTAAAAGCAGCTCTGCAATGCCCTCTGGCACTCGATGTCTACATCTTTTTGTACATTATCATGGGAGAGGTAAGAGGTGCACCATTCCCGCCTTCAATAGACCATATAAAATAGACTAAGTTCTTTTCCCTGCTGGTCACCACATCCTTGGGAAAAGTCCTAACAGGAAGTGAGCTGGCTGGGCCTCAGTCCTGCAGGGTTTCACACACCACAATCTGTCTCTACCACTGTTCATCAAAATGCACACGTGCTCGTACACACATGAGAGCTCCTTAAAATAAAACTGCTAATGTGTGTGCGCATGCACAAATTCATGTGTATGTTGATTTATTTTTTCCAAATCAATGTGAAAAATGAGGCAGGGTGTTTTTGAGTCGACAGTACGTTTGTGACTCTGTCATGTGCATGTGCAGCATTCCTCACTTCCCCTGACTATGTGAATAAGTGATGTATCTTTGGGAAAAGGCTCAAACAACTGATAAATGGTGTTAGTCATCGCATTACCTCGGAGCCAAGTTGTACAGTAATGTGCAGCTGGAGGGAAATGTAAAATGTGACAAAGGAAACAATGGAGTGAGCTAAACTTCATGTCATCACCAGGAAAGAGCAATAAAGAAGAAAAGTGCAGCATTATAAAATGAGAAAATGGAAACCTCTTTCTGTGCCACTTGTATAAAGCATGTAACGTGTAACATTTCCACATCAATTTATTTTTAATTAATGGCCTTATTCATTTGGTTTCATTTGTGTCACCACCTTCTGTAACATTAATGTTAAATGGTACTTGGAGCTACTTTAGTGGAATTAAATTACATAATGTGAATACAAATACATGTCACTTAATGTAAATACAGCTTTAATGGCTTACTTTGAATCCTAAGGGACCTCAGATAAATCTTCATTACATATGGTGAAACAGCTCTCATGATTCCACACTTCAACACAATCTCTACTTTTTTATTATTATTGGGTTGATTACAAACCCTAAATGACACAAATTACATTCTTTGTGTTTAACACCATTAAAAAGCCACTCATTTATCCCTAATGGCTTGTATGTTTTACTGCAATTACCTGTAAATTAGAGTGCGGTAATTTTAACCCTTCTCCAGTGTTGATGTGGAATTCGTGACAGCCACTTCAGCATGATGCCGTGCAGCCTGTGTGGCACGTGTAGAAGTGTGTGTATGTGAACATGTGTGGTGCTAGGTGAATCCCGTACACATGGAGGTAGGATTGGTTTAGTTTGGCTTGTTGTGAGAAGTGTGGTAGCATTAACAGGAGGAGGTAGGTGAATCGGGTGTTTCTCTGAACTGCCTGCCGGTCTGGTTGCTGTTAGTAACTTAGCTTGATGAGATCAGAAGGGATCGGCTTTCAGCTCTTCATCTCTCTCTCTCTCTCTCCAGCTCTGTCTCACTCTCAGAAAGACTGAAGTGGAACTGAAACTGGAGTGGGGCTGAAAGTCTGTTCAAAGCTGTAGTTGTCAGCAGAGAATGTTGTGACAACGCTGCCTTGGAAACACAATTTAGAGTTGGGGTATAAGTGTGCTGGGGGAGGTGTAGGGATGAGGCAGAAGTGACAGCCTCAGGGCAGATAAGCTCCAGGGAGGCAGAAGAGGGAGGGGAAGAGGACGAGGAGGGAGGAGGAAGAGGAGGGAACAGTGGGCAGCTCTCTGAGCAAAGAGGGAGTCGCTTTCTTTCTGTGTCTCACACTAGAGTTACTGGCTGCTGGTCTCTTCTTCCTGCTGTCTGCTCTACGTCTCTCGCTGGTGTCTGCTTGGAGGAGCTTGGCTGTGTTTTGGCTGCTGTCTGGACTTGAACATGCCACAGAACATGAGAAGAACAACAGAAGATTCACTGTAAGGATCTTGATTTGTTGTGTTTTGTACAAGGAGGAGTGTGTCATCACTAAAAGATGTCGCTGAAAGACATTGTTGCTATTTCAGGTGGGTTTGGTGCTTCTTTTGTGTTCTAGTGGATGAGTAATCATACTGATAGTTCATTGAGTCTTATATGTAAGACTTCACAGTGTCTTTTTCAATCTCTTAACATTAGACAAGTTCAGGTCACACACCGCTACTACTGTTAACCTTTTTGGCAACATTTCCTTCTTCGGTGGAGGTTACCGTGTGCTCAGCCTTCCCTTTTCCCTCCCTCTCTCTCCTCCTGATTGCTCATCCTCTGTTGTCTTTAATTCTCTTAATGGTCTCAAGGCACCAGCTGGCCAGCTGGGATACCCCAGTGTGCATTTGTGTGGGTGTGTGACTGCTTTTGTTTGGGAGCGATAGACAGTGGAGAGTGTGTGGGATAAGCTACCCTAGGATTTCCCCCGCTCACATACAATAATAGGATAGATCCTGCCTTCTATTTTTAAGCACACTGTTTATCTATATGTTACACCACGTACCCCTAATCTCACTGGCCACTCTGCACTGCCTCGAGTAGCTCTTTACACCGTGTTGTGTTTAGTCTGTGGATGGTGGATTTAGAGTTGGAGGGTGTATTTGTGTGGTCCATCCTGGGATAGAGTGATAACAGCTCTCTTTCTGACTTTATCCCTTTGTTTTATCAGCTGCTGACCTCGGTGTCTTTTCTCCATCTCCTTCATTGTTTGTGTTCTTTTTCACTTTCTGTATTTCTCTAAAATATACCCAGCTTTCCTCCTCCTTCAGTCTCTCCCTGCAGTGTTTTTTTTTTTTTTAGTCAGACCCTTTTTTGACACCGGTGTACATTTCCTTCCTTTCTATCTCTTTGTGTTTTGTCTTTTTCTGGGTGCAATTTGAGACGGCAAGGGAGGTTTCGCAGTATCGCGTTGGTTGCTCGTGTAGTTGCACTTTTTTTTTCTGTGTGAAATGTCCTGGTACAGTACTGCCTGTTCCACACAAAAACAGTTTTGGAGAACATTGTGGTGCTTTAGTAATTCAATATTTACGTATGTATGTTTCAATGGCACACAGCTGCCATTAAGTTATATGAAACTTATCTAAAATCTACATGTACTTCATTTATAAGGAAACAGAATGGAAAAGCGGTACCTCCTCACATTTGCCTCTTTAGTGATTCAATACTATAATAATGTTTAGCAAATGGTAAGCTTTAATCAGTTTTAAAATCAGTCCAAAGTCATTTCATTTATTGCCAAAGTTTAAAAAATCCTGGGGTTATGTCTGTGTTGTGTGGGTGTTGCACTTTTCCTCACACTCTTGTGCAAGCACGCTGGATGTTTGTAGCAGCAGCAGTGCGTCATATTCAGGCATACTTTGATTCAGTTTCATTACTGCTGGGGTAGTGAATCTGCCACCTGAATCTGCTACCCAGGAGAGCTTTATGGATGGCACCGCCAAGTTCTTTCGGTGTGTGTGTGTTTGCATCCGTATATGTGTGAGAGAAAGATGAATAGGTTTTTGCATAGGTGTCCATAAAGGAGTGCGCAATCACTCTAGTACTAATGGTCTTCCTATAGGGCAGCGTGGATTTTAAGGTGTCACAGTACCCATGAGAGAAGTAGAAGAACTTAAGAGCAGATGGTGTATGTGTGTGCTAATAAAGCTGTCTAAAGTCACCTAAATATAGTGCATTTTATTTCTAACGTAACTGTGGTGTTTCAGTTTCTCAACAATTCAAGAAAGAAGGAGTTTTGCAAGGGAATTTTAGTTTTAAGGAAAGGGAAGTAGGATGTGGGAGCAGGATTAATTTCATTGCTGATGAAGAGAGTTGGTTTGAAATGAGCTCAGATGTCAATGGGAGAAAGAACTTCTGTATACACATATAGGGAAGTGTCCAAAATAGTTGATGTCATCATGTGTCTGCACAGAAGCTGACCAGTACACAGTTTACTCACACTGATTACAGCATGGCAGACGTTAGACATGTCTACTTAAGAACATTACTCTTCTTTTCAGCAGATAATTCTGTGTCTGTAGTCTTGACACTGTGTTTGGAGCCAGACATTAGCGTTTACATCTAACTCTGGCATCTTCTGCTACTCAGGGATTCCCTCAGTAGGAATGAATGTCAGCAATGTAGAGAGGATGGTAGTTTGTTTGATCTAGTGGGTACAGTGGTTGCTATAAAGAGATATAATAGGTGTGTGTGAGTGTTTGTATGTGTATTTTTGTGGTTTTGAGAACTGTTTTTATACACTGTGGCATCCAAATGTCCCCTCAAGAGTGGAAAATGGAAGATTTGACCACTTTGTGTTTCAGCTTTTCATATGTTATTGGAACTGAGCAAGGTTGTGGTGATTTAAAATGACAGTTCAGTTCAATTAAGGTCAATAAGCTGGTTACATCAAACTTTACCTTTGTCTACCGTAGTTCTAAAACTCAAGAATGAGAATTAATGATTGATTTTCCAGCTCAACGGTAAGACTAAGCATTTTTAAAATTCAGACAGAGCATTTCATTCTGTACCTAAATCAGAAGTCAAGATGGATGAGAACAGTTTAGGTTCATCAAGCTTGACGAGTTAAATTTGTGAAGTGCTGACATTGTTTTATTGCAGACTCAAAGTCATTCTCAGAACAAAGACGGATGCTTTAATATTTTAAGTGGAAGCAGATGAAATTCCTATTTGAGCACCAAACAGACATATTAAATGTTTTACTTGTGGAACAATATATGTTTTATCACACTGACTGGCTGAATAAATTGCGCTGGAGTCTTAGTGACCACGTGTTTACCTTTGTTGTAATTTTTATGCAAATGTTTTAAAATGTCTTTTTAAAGTGTTAATGAATATGTGACCATGTGTAAATGCTAATTGAAGCTTAAAGGTTCCAAGTAAATGTGGTTAATCAGCTGCTTCTGCTCCTGTGACCCCAGATAAAAGACACGTGCATATGCATGCACATTCTCAGGTCATGAATGGATAATCAGAGAAACAGGAAAGCTGAATGACTGTCTTGATCCTGCATCGCCTTGTGGGTCATCAGCTGTCTTCAGCTGCTCATCTCAGACATAAATGCACTCACAAATGCAGTAAATAGTACTGTACTTAACATTACAAGGAAAAAAATGTGTTTCTGTTGGTCATACGTTTATATTTAAACACGCTGCTGGGATCCTCTGGCAAACCTGACATGATTTCTGTGGAAAAGTCCACAGGCATCTCAGGGTGGTGCAGTGTGAGCGAGAGGTTTACTAGTTGTGCATGTGTTAAACATCAAAGCCTGTCTGCCCAGTCAGAGATTGTTAGGCAGATTCAAATGAAACACTGTCTGTGAGGCTGACACATGCCCGGCGTCTTCCTCTTCCACTGACAGACATATGCACCACCCTTTCCCACTCTGTAGTGTGTGAGTGGAGCTTGTTAGTGGAGCAGCGGCAGAAGAATCCAGATGAAGCCGGCCCACACACCAGGTGCAAGCCGCAGACTGTCCTCTGCCTGCCTTCTTATGTCATCCCTTTGACAAGGTTTTTAGAAGTTTCTTTGTTACTTCAAGTTGTGAGTTTTTTCCCAAATTCACTCTCCAGTGCACACCAGCTTATTAAATAATTTGTCTTTCTTTGCTGTCTGTTACATTTATTAGTCCTCAGTCCAGAGTTCTAATATTTAGCTTTTCTGTTTGTTTTTCAATTTCAGCTAAGTTTTTGTTTAGACGGAAAAGGTTGCTTGACTTATATTAGTTCAGTTTTTATTTTCAGGTATTGATTTAAGCCTCGATTTCTAAAAGCTACAAAAGATGAGATGAAAACATGAAATATGTTTTCCAAAATCATTCATTTAAGGTCTTTTTATTGCGCAAAGCATTTTATTAAGCCTTTTGTTATTTGCCTTGTTTGTTGTACTTTTAATATTATTGTTGTGTTTTCATCAGTTATTGAAAAAACAATTTACTAACAGTTTTACTCTTATTTTTTGTTAATGATAGTTAGATCAGAACCCTGCAGAACTTGTTTGTATGTGATGGTTACAAGGCAGTGACCGAGCTTATGATCTTCGCATCACCTGCCACGTATGCTTGTCTTTGTGCATGTTTGCCTGTGCGTGACTCCGCCTAAGCTGCTGTCGGCTCCATACCTGTCGTCCCCAGCTGAATGGACAGACGAAGGCCGGGGAATGAGTGCAGTCAGTCCTAAATGAGTTGGCTGCACAAGAGGAGAGCGATGGAGCGAAGGAGGGTGGGACGGAGGGAAAGTAAACAACAGATGGCAGAAGCATGTTGCTGCTATTCGCACCAGCAGACGCTGTGCCAGCTCGCTAGTCTCTTGAGAGGTTACTATGCAACTGTGACCGTGACGACACAGGGTCAGAGGTCAAGATCCTCCTTGATGACAGCTCATAATGCCAGATTGTCATCCACATGCTGTGCCAGACCTGGGCACACACATACGTGTTGTGAGTTAGTACAGTGTTAAATGCTGTTTTCTTTGGCTGGAGGTTGGCAGTGATGACTCTTGAATCTTCCACCCAGAGTCCACTCTGAACTCACCTGCCAGCCGCTATGACACACTGAGGCAGCTGCCTGTGTGTGTTTGCCCACGGACTGAACCCTCTCATGCTGAGGAGTGAACCGAGTCGTGGCACACTTCGGCTGCCAGCTGCCATGACCTCATTCACAGCAAGAGAGAAAGAAAAGACATGAAATGAGAGAATACAAGCAATCAAAATGAGTGTACGGATGAGTGTTACTGTGTGTGTGTGTGTGTGTGTGTGTGTGTGTGTGTACAGTACGTGAGCGTGTTTGACTGGAGGGTACAGAAATGTCGCCCAGAATTACAGCATGACCTCACTGTGTAGTTTAGCAGCTGACTGGTCTGGTAGGAATATTTGTGCTTGTCTCATCAGCTCTTAGTTAAAAAATCAGAATCTTTACATGGTTTAATATTAACTTTACTGCACCAGCGACTCTGATTATTTCCAGTTCAGTGTTCCTTACAACTATTGCTCATCTAACTGGTTTTCAAACACATCCGCACTTAAAACTGTATTGTATTTTGATGAAAAAAAATTCAGATTATGGATTTGTGGCCAATATTGTAATTTGTTTTAGTTATTAGTATTAGTTATCTAAGAATTTGCACAGATTTTCTGACTCAGTCTACAAACTTACCATACAGTACCTTTCTCTTCTCAGTGTTACTAAATCTAAGAATTCCCCACGTCTTTTCCATTTCTGCAATTAGGTCAAAAATAACAAAAATTAGGTAAATAATAAGTAAAATTGGCAAAAAAACAGCAACAAAATTATCAAAAACATGCACATATAGGACTGAATTTTATCACCAAAATGATCAAAAATGGTCAAAAAAAAGCAATAAAATGAAAAGGAGTCTGCAAATAAGTCAACAAAATAAAGAAAAATGAACAGATCAGCGATGTGAGCAAAATTTTTTTCAAGATAATCAACGATATAAACATGCGTACAGTACATTAGAAAAATAACAAAGAGAGTCCAAAATGGAGAAAAACAACCAAATTATAGCCAAGGTAAGCCAAATGATCAGGAAATGAACAAGAAAATGAATAAGTTAGCAAAATAATCAACAAATTGGACAAAAAGGAGTGGGTTTCTTAAGATAATGCACAAAGAAATCATCAAAATATCAACAGAGCATGAAAATGAGTAAGATGGTGAACAAAGTATCAATGTAGTGTGCCAAGTTATTTATGAAATAATCAACCTAATAAACAGAAATTAGCAAAATAACGAAATGCTTACAAAATGAACAAACTGAACATTTAGATCACACCAAATTGACCTTTTTTAATTGAGTCTCATTGTCAGCATGAGTCTGAAGTTTATATTCCCTCTTTTTGCTTTTTACTTTGTTGCATTCATCTGTTTAAAATGCAGTGCTGATGTGTAAATAAGCTGTGTGTCATCACCCCAAATCGAAGGGTGAGATACTTTTACCAGAAGAAGCATCAGGTCATTGCATACAAAAATAAATGGGCCCTTTGCGGCTTGTGAAGGTGAGGAACAGATGAGCAGCACATAGATGAGACATGTACAGAGTTGTGTCATCCACTTCCCTGTCTGCACGAGGTGTGACTGACTTTTCCTGTGAACAGGAAGCAGCAGCTGCCATTCCTGGAAGAGATCACTACGTCAGTCAGACCACACTGTACTCTGTGCGCGCGTGTCGTCATCTCTGCAGTGGTTTCATACTAATGCTAAAATAATGGGTGTCAGAGTGAACTCAAACAATACTTTTCGGGTCGGGAAACTGACACTGAGGTAATAAATCAAGAGACTGCAAACTGAAAACAAGTGAAAAAGGAACATGAATGAAGTAATAAGTCTTTATTATTGTTTTTAAATTGTCCGACCTGTGTAAAAATGAACACTGATGATGCGTGGGGGATTTCCTATGTTACCAAATAAACCAAAAATGGAAGTGAATGATTAAAACCTTAACTTAAACTGAATAGAAACTGAAATTGATTTGGTTTTGTAACTATAATTTTCTCCCTTTTTGATGTAAGATTTACATCACATCTGCCCTAAATGAACAGTATTGTTAATAACCAATATCATTATTTTGTGTGTCTGTAATGGTTAAACTACCAGTACGCACAAACCCTTTAACTGAAATTATATTTTTAATGCTAAAATAGTTTTGCATGAATTTTCAAATGCATTGTTTGATAAAAAAGCAAGAAAAATAGTAAGCATGTTGTTGTTATTATTTTTTGATTAAGATGCCAAATTACAGTTATATATATATATATATATATTTGAATTCCTGAACAGAAACATTAGTTTTAGTGGTTGAACGTAATGCTTGATTCCAGTCCAGTGTGCCTGCTCAAATTTGGGTATAAACATGATTCAGTTTGAAATTCTTCACTCCTGTTCAAAATGGTAAAACATGAAGAATTCACTGAAAAGGGTGGAGTCTGCATTAAAGCACTTTCTGATTCTGGATGGTCTTTGACATAAATAGGATGGGTGTCTAATAAGTGTAAGCACTTTATATACTGTGTTGCCCACTTGGTAGGTTTTTTTTTTTTGTTAAGGTTCATTTTGTCTTTAACCCTGAGATCTATTTTGTCATATTGCTACGATAAATTTACTAAAACTTTTAGACCAACATTTTACACTGAGAAGTACAGAAAAGTTGAAACGACATGCTAAGAATCAAACCATGGTATGAATGTGTGGTTACTGAGAACTAGAATGTGCTTTTTGTCGTGTGTCAACATTTATGCAGATAAAGTCAAGCTGACTTTTTTAACCTCTCTTCCACGCAGGAGTGGCTATAAATTATTACCTGGTGTTTTTGTTTTTCTCCTTGTTGTGTTGATATCTTTGCAGACTCGGGCGATGTCATTAAATTTACATTATCTAAATGAGAGCATACCAGATGCAAATGTGGGCAATGTTGCACAACTGGGAGGCAAACGTATTGGGACTGGGATATGAGTTTGAGAGGATAAACGATGAGTCAGAGGATGTGTTTGAGTGTTGGTGCCAGTGTGTGTTTATGCTTCTTCATCCTGCCCATTGTTTATTCTTATCAAAACAAAAACCACACAAAATCTGTGAAACAAAGTATTTTGCCAGCACATCCTTCTCTTTCTTTTTTCCATCTCTATTCTTTCATCATCTTTTTGTCTCTGCTGTGACTAAAAATTGGTTGCTAAAAGCTGGGTGTACATGTCTGTTTTTGATTATTGTTTTTCTTGTTGTTTTCTCATTAGAAATGGCTGCAGCGGTGTCTTTCTGAAAACAATTGTGGCATGAAACCAGACTGCAGACATCTTAAACTCATCACCTCCTCCGTCATCTCCCTCCACCACTCGCCAGTCAGTAACGTTTTCTTCAGTTCCACTGCATTGATGAGGTAACGTCAAGCTCTTTGCAGCGCAGCACCCATCTGCACAAACACCACCCTGCGCCTTTTCTTGGCCTCTTCCTGAGGACTTTTTCATCGCAGTCATGGGCCAGAAGATCTCTGGCAGCATCAAGTCAGTTGACGGTCGTGGGGAAACCGGTGGCTCCCCATCATATCGGCCTTCCGCTCACCGCCGCCAACACCCAGAACTGAGGGGCCCAGATTTCTCAAAACCTCCTAGACTGGATCTCTTACTAGATATGCCATGTGCCGGACTGGAAACTCAGCTCCGTCATGCATGGAACCCTGACGACCGCTCACTTAACATTTTCATCAAAGATGATGATAAGTTGACATTCCATCGTCACCCGGTGGCTCAGAGCACAGACTGCATCCGGGGACGAGTTGGGTACACAAGGGGTCTGCATGTCTGGAAGATCCACTGGCCAGCTCGGCAGCGTGGCACTCATGCTGTGGTTGGAGTGGCTACATCTGAAGCATCGTTACATTCTGTAGGATACACAGCGTTAGTGGGTTCAGACTGTGAGTCCTGGGGCTGGGATCTGGGACGCAACCGGCTTTACCATGACAGTAAGAACCGGGCTCACAGTTCACTGCCAACGTACCCTTGTTTTCTGGAGCCGGAGGAGTCCTTCACCCTTCCAGACTCCTTGCTAGTGATTTTAGACATGGACGAAGGCACGTTAAGCTTCATGGTGGATGGACAGTATCTAGGAGTGGCATTTAGAGGACTGAAAGGCAAGAAGTTGTATCCTGTCGTCAGCGCTGTGTGGGGACATTGTGAAATAACCATGAAGTACATCAACGGCTTAGATCGTAAGTACCACATACTGCACATCACCATTACAGCTGATCACCACTGTTGTTTGTACAGGAATCTTCAAACTTATTGAGAAGAGCTAAAGCATTTCACCAAGTTGAAGAAAGTTGGATAATAAATGTGCTTGATGAATCTGATGGTCAAATTTATCAGGAACAAAACAACACTCATGCTAAACCACTTCATTAATACACTGCCTGGCCAAAGAAAGGTCACCACCTGAATTTAACTAAGCCAATAGGTACAAACCTCCCATTGGATAATTCTGCATGGGTAATTATGTTTCAGCTGGCAACAAGTAATATAAGGATAGTGGGGAACCATCATCTTTAAAGAAAAAATGTGGTTGGAAAAACATTTTTGAATGATCATGACCGGTAATCACTTAAATGTGTGGTGAAATCAAATTGTAAAAAAAACAATAGTAGAACTCAGGACTATGTTTAATAGTGAAAGTAAAAGCATTTCCTTTCATGTGCCGGAGAAGACTTTGCATAGTGGTCTGACTCTCCCATCATCAATTCTTGGCAAAAAATGAATGCAACTGTGGACGTAAATAAATGTTGAGACATTGCAGAAGCTTATTGAATCAGTGCCACAGCAAATGTGTCATAATCAAAGCTGAAGGCAGAACAACAAAAATTATGCTCCCTAGCAAACTGAAGCCTTTTTTTCTGATTAGCCTCACTGATAAGTGGTTTTCTTAAGGCTACACAGCTATTTAGTCCCAATCCCTTGAGCTGCCTTTGCATTGTGTGCATGGAAATGGTTTTACTTTCACTATTAAACGTAGTTTTGAGGTTTATTGTTGTTGTTTTTTTTTTTACAATTTGATTTCACCACACATTTAAGTTATTCCTGGTCATTATCCATCCATCTCTCCTTAATCCTTGCAGGGGCCGGGGGGGATGCTGGAGCCTACCCCATCTGGCTTAGGGCAAAGGCAGGATACACCCAGGTTTCACTGCAGGGCTGACACATAGAGACAGACAACCATTCACACTCACGTTCATGCCTATGGACAATTTAGACTCACCAATTCCCCTCGTGAGTTGGAGGAACCCGGAGAGAACCCACGCAGAAAACATGCAAACTCCACACAGAAAGACCCCACCATGTCGCCCCAGTCATTATCATCCAAGATTTTTTTCCAACCACAGTTTTCTTCGAAGATGATGGTTGGCCACTATCCTTATATCACCTATGCAGAAATTATCCAATGGGAGGCTCGTACCTGTTTGCTTACTTAAATCCAGGTGGTGACCTTTTTTTTTTTGACCAGGCAGTGTAACATGTCATGTTAACATGCAGTACTGTGCAAAAGGTTTAGGCACTTTGGTTTTGTTTTTTTCCAGGTAACAATGACCATAAACATGTACTGTATTCCTCAATCACAACAGAACCAGAATACACATAAACATTTCAATGAAGTGTGAGAATGAAGTGTTACCTGCTGTTTCACTAAAAATATTTTGAAATATTTGGGCAAAAATCTGAGATCTTGTGAGTTAAACCAGGTTACATTCATCACATGTCTATGGGCTACTTCTTTGCTACAGGAATGAACATCACACTTACACAGCATGTATTTTTTGCCATTTAGTACTGCTCTCATATTTTCTGTATTTTTATTTGCAATCCTACAAAAACAACCAACCAAGGTAATATTACTCCTTACTGATTTTGTGTATGGTCATTATAAATTTGATAACCAGATGAGACAACAAACCCAGAGTGCCTAAAACCTTTGCACAGTACTGTACCAATGCACACTGTAGACATGACAATGTCTTTGCTAACTCTATGCTTTCAGATCTTGCACAATAACATGAAAAGTAAAAAGGATGATTGTTTCTGTTTTTCTAGCTGGTCCATTTCAGTTAACTGATCTCAAAGTGACCTAAGAAATTATTTGACGTTATATGTAGTCACTGTCATTGTCAGAAGGGGATTTTCAGCTTTAAATAGTGTTTAATCGACTACATCCTGCTTTCGATTTTTTTCAGTACAGTTTGTTCTATGTGCTATCTCATATGGTGCACTGAAGTGTCTTCTCTTACATTCATTCAGTACAGATCACTAAGCAGTTCTTTGATTTGCTACTTGTGGAAGCAATAAAGAATAATTTAATCGTATATAGTATTACTCACCAGGCCTGTGAATAGCAACAGTGTGTTATTTCTGATCATTGACATTGGTAGATAGGTAATTTTCAGTCGTAAAATGTCTGTGATTGACTACATCCTGCGTTAGGTTTCACGCTGGTTTGTACTTTAAGAGGAAAAGAAGAAGCTGGGTTGAAATGGCAGGTCAGATGTTACTCTGCATGCTTTGGTATGCGAAAAGGTTATTTTTTTCTTCTCAGGAGATCCTGCATTATGTTTGACTCCCACTGTCTGTCTACGTGTGTGTATGTGTGTTAGAAGAGGAGTTTTCCTCTAGTCCCAGTCTAAACATTGCTTCTTTGAACAGCTCATTAAAATCACCCGTATACCCAGATCATACACACACACACCTGCCAGGAAGGGAAAGTGTGTGTGCTGTGAAAACATGCTTATGACCTGCTGTGGCCATCCTTTTCCTGCTCTGTTTATGGAAACCCATGGGTCTTATTTGATACCACAACAGGGTGTGTTTTTGTCCGTTACCAACCCAAAAGTGAAAGGAAAGCCATCTCTCTGTAGGCTCTGTGCTTAATCACATCACATTGCTCTTTGAAACATTTTCCTTTAAGTATTCTGCTCTTAGGGTTTACTGAGGAGTTCACAGCAACATCCAGAGCCTGTCTTTCCTCTTAAAAATTGGTCACAAGCCTCATCTCTTAAATTGGATGACTTCAAACTGCGGCCGGTCAATGAGAATATATGAATTAAAATGAGAGCACAAAGCACTGTGATGAATTTTTAGGGCTATATTTTAACCTCTGGTTTTAAGTGCTGCTTGAATGTATGTGTGATGTCGGGTAATCTCCTACACTCAGGCTTAGTTCAAAGTACATACTTTGTCTGTTGAAAGTGCATCACCTCAAACATTTTCCATTTATGAAGCCATCTGCTGGATTTCACAGCCAATCTAAGCAATGGGCCACCTAGGAGAAGATTGACTCTGTTCAAAGCTCTTGGTTCTACGAGCGCATATTCTTCATTTTGTAAAATGAGATTTGAGTGTTGAAAATGTGCAAAGCTTAATGCAGGGAGGAGAGTGAAGGTTGAAAGGCTCATCCTCATGTCTGTATAGAGGAAGAAAGGATGCAGCTGGAGGGAGAAAGGAAAGGAGTGAGATAAACAAATATAGAGTGTTTACAAAACATCTTCAGCTCAAAACCTCAAATAGAACTGTTGTCTCCTTGAGACCAAATTTAGAAAATGTAATTCAGAACTGCTATATCTCTGTTTGCTATAACGGATGTAATAGCTGTTTGTCTAGTTCATTCTTTAATTTTAAGAGATTATAAAATGTACATAAATGAACATTGAGTTTGTTTGTTTGTTTTGCAATAAATCAACAAAGAATGGATGAAATGAACAAACAGACTGGACAAAAATGGGCAACATTATTTACAAAATGAGCAAAAGTAAACAAAACAATCCAACAAATGACTAAGAATAAAAAAAAAATGAATGGAATAATCAAGAAAATTCATGAAGATAAAAAATGGGCAAAAATGCACAAAAAAAAACCAATATGATCAAGAAAAAGAACAAAATAATCACCAGAATCATGACCCAATAAAAGGTTCCATTTCGGTCCCAACCTGCTGTTGCTGAAAGGCGTATGTAGAAACCAGTAATCTTACATGTTTATGGTCAGAATGCCAAACAACCTCCACTTACAATATGAGAATTTTACATTTATGCACCTGTGTACCCCTGAAAATCATTAAAAGCATAAATAACATTTAATGTGGACAGTCTGAGACAAAAGCCTTATTGTGATGCAGGTCTTGGGTAGGGAGAACCTATTCAGGAGACTGATCTATAACAATGCATTGGTTTTTCTTACCATGCACATATATAACCACATTCATAACTCAAAGGTCTTCTGGAGTTATTAGTACTCCAGCCACTGCTCTGAATCTGAATCAAGCATTGTGGTGAGAGTAATATTTCATGATTTTATTTGGAGGTGAAGTAAACAGCCTTGAGGTGTTCTCTTTGTTGAGTGGGCAAACAGGCTATGATTACAGTACGTGGAACGGTTTCATTCAATATCACATTTGAACTGAAGCGCCAAGTCTGGCCTGCAGATGACTCTGGTAGCAAGAATGAAGTCATAATGCTGTCTGCCTGCCAGTCTGTGAGTGTTTGTGCAACGCAGTATTTGGTCAGCTGGAAACAGACATTGTATCATATAGTTGTCTTTTTCCACATCATTCACTTTGTGCTTTGTGTATTGCGTGAGTTTAGGCTATAACACAGTGCGTGTTTGGTCATGAAACATCCTCTGGTTCTTCTGTAATGACTTTATCTAACAGGCCCTCGATGAGAAGCGACTATTGGATTGTTTGTGAATTATTATTGTGAAGGGAAACGACATGACTGTGGGGTATTAAAAAGAGATTTACAGACGCAGTCTCCTTGGTACAAACTGTTTTTTTTTTTTTTTTCCTCATCACTCTGGCTCAGGCTGTCTGCACTGTGAGCAGTCGATCACCCATTAGCTCCACCTTCAATCACTGCTCCCACTCCTGCAGTTACAACTTGGACATAAAACCTAACTAATAGTAGTTTTGGGAGAATCACACAAAGCCATCAGGGTGTGTAATAAGCACTAATGCAAATAAAATGCTGACTGAGGTTTGAACTGCATTATCCTGTAAATGTGATATAAATTATTCATCTCCTTCAAATCCTCTGACCAAAGAATTTCTTCTCTGTTTTGCTTTACTGATCTGCACTTTCCTGATTAATTTAACTCAAATGTACCTGCATTAAAATGTATATAGCTAATAGAGGTCAGCTGGTACTGCGTAGTGTTACTTTGAATCAGGGAAAAGCCAGCCTGACCTGACCCATAGACAAAAGATGGATTGATGGTGTTGCTTATTATGTTTCCTTTTGCTCAGTTTTGTTGGTTGTTTTGTTCAAGTTTGTTAGTTCACTTGAACAATTTTGATAACTTTTGCTGATTTTTTTTTTTTTTTTTTTTTCATATTTTGGTTGATTTTCTTTGTTCAGCTTCATCAGTTAAGTTAATTCTTACTTTATTTGTTCAATTTTGCATATGTTCATTGTTGTAATGTATTTGTGTATCTGATACTTTTGCTGATTTTATTTTGATTTTTTTTTTTGCTCAATTTGGTTGGTTATATTGTCCATTTTTATTTATTTTATTTACTTGATTATACTGTTCAATTTTGCTTGTTTTGTTGCATATTTTTGCTCATTTTGCTCTGTTTTGTTTGTTATATTGTTGCCTATTCATTTTATTTATGATATGGATGGCTTTTTGTTCATTCTGTTTCTTCTTTTTTAAATTTTTTCAATTTACTTGATTATTTTTAATAATTTTTCCTCATTTTGTTAATTTTTTGGCCCAATTTGGTTGAATACATTGCTCATTTTTGTTAATTTACATCATTATTTTGTTAATTGTGTCTCACGTTGTTGCTTTGTTGTTGTTTACTGCTTTGACTTTCATTGTTTGATCAAACACAGTTGATGTTATACAGTAACAGTCAGAGTAAAATTAGTAAGATGAGTACCGTATTTTCCGCACTATAGGGCGCACCGGATTATAAGGCGCACCATCCAAAAATGTCACATTTTTAATT
>JAQQAE010001361.1:0-25865 GCA_029823295.1 Pseudamia nigra
GATCTTTGAGTCCATCTCATGAAAAATGGGATCAAAAACAAAAGTGTTGCGTTTATATTTTTGTTGAGTGTATTAATAAGGAAAATCCATCGATGTGTTATTTATTTGTTTTCATATGGGAACGTTAAGGATTTTATCAAGGGTGGAAATTTGCTTTGAAGGGATGTTTTTCATCAACTTCCTGTGGATTGTATGAGAATATCTGACATCATGTTCTGTTTTCATGAATCAGTCTGGACCTTTTGTGGATCAAAATACGGAACGCAACTGAACAAAATAATCAAAATACAAAGCAAAAATGTACATTAAAAATAATCCAAATCTGGAAAACACAGAGAAAGTAATATATGGAACAAATGTGTACAAAAAAATCAAAACATGGATCACAAATGAACAAAACAATCAAAATAGAGAACATAAATGAGGAATATAATCAAAATAAAGAACAGAAATATACAAACTTATCTCAATGGGGAATAAAAACATACAAAATAATCAAAATATGGAACACAAATGAACAAAATATATTAAAAATATGAAATAAAAAAGTACAGAATACTCACAATATTGCACCAAAATGTACAAAAATGATCAAAACACAAATATATGAAATAATCAATACGTGGAACAGAAATGTACAAAATAATCAAAATACGGAACACAAATAAAAAAAAAAACAAAATATTGAACAAAAATGTACAAAAGCAATGAAAACACAATAAAAGCAAATAAAATAATCAAAATATCCAACAAAAAAGGTACAAAATAACCAAAATATGCAAGACGAATGAAATAATCAAAGTGTGAAACAAAAATTAAAAAGTTAAGCAGTAAAGTGACTATGAATATGTTTAAAATTAAAAGAATTAAAATAAGAAGTTACAAAAAATGAATGCAAGAAAGTGAATTAAAAAAATTAAACAAAATATAACCAAAACATGAGGGAAAAAAACAAAACAAGCAACAAAATGAGTTAGAAAGTTTTTTTATGAATATAATTATTAAAAAAAGTCAAATGAGCAACATCTAATCAACTAATCAAGAAATATCAAATAAATCAGCTCTAAATTCATATCATCTTCAAGAAACTAAAAAATTTTTTTTAAAAACAACTATAAATGATCAAATGTGAACAAAACACATTTTTTGGATGGTTTTGTTCAGTGTCGTGTCTGTTTTCTTTCTTCTTTCTCCAACTTATTTATTCATTCTCTTCCATTTTGACAATGTTTTTTTTCTGCTTTTGTTCATTTTTGCTGCTCGTCACCTTCGCTCTCCTTCATTTCTTCAGGATTTGATTAATTATTGTCATATTTTGTATTTATTTTTAATCTTATTTCCAATTTGTGCTCTTTTATTTTAGATTATATTTATTCTCTGTGTCAAAGGAATTTCCCCAGTGTGGGAAAAATAAAGTCCACCTTATCTCATCTCATCTTATCTTATCTTATCTGATCTTATCTTATCTGATCTCATCTTATCTTATCTTATCTTGTCCTTTTGTTTTGCCGTTTGCTTCATTATTATGGACGCAGTAAAGGCACAAACTGACGCGTCACTGATCTGAAGCCTTTGGTGCGTCATAAATTCAAATTGATCCTGTTCCAGTCAAACTACAGCGGACAGTCTGTGTGATGAATGAAGACCACAACAAGGCGCCTGAGCAGCGGGTCCAGATCAGCCCCCCTCCCTCCATCCGTGGTCCCTCCCCGCTGCCCGCCTCCTCCAACGGTGAAGCTTGTGCAGGCTGCACCTTCATAACGCCTGAACGACGAGCCGCCAACACACGGGAGGAAAAGCCAGAGGAGCTGGTACCGCTGCCGATGCGCCTCCGCAAAGCTGCGTAAAAGAAGACGGAGAGAGGGACGCACAGGCGCAGGAGAGGACGTGAAAGAAGACGCGACAAAAAAAAAAAGGGAAAGGGTTTTGCAGAACAAAACCAAGCGGATCATTCACACCGGCAAAAGCGCTGCGTGCATCCTTCCACACGCGAACATGTTCTGGGATCAATGAGAGGAAACAGACACGCGTAAAGTTGCTGAGCTGATCCGCCTCAACTGTCATTTAGGTTTTTCGGCTTTTTGGAGGCTGTTTCCTTGGTCCCTGTTCCGACGTGGATTTTGGATCCCATCACAGTGTCTTTGTCTGTGGATGAGGGAGCCCTGTTGGATGGTAAGCTTTCCGGTGGAGCGCTGCGCGGACACACTGGAAGCGTCCCCGTGAACGCGCCACATGTCTGTGGACGATATGGATTTGCTTTCGCTATAGCCAAAATTTGCAGAGGTTTTTTAAAATATTCTTTTTTCATCTTTTGACAGTGAACGTGGTTTTGGGTTTTTTTCCCCCCTTTATTTGTATTTATTTCATTTCCCCCCCTGACTCACGCGACTGCTGAGATTTCAAGACTCGTCGTGCGGAATGAACATGAACTTTGTTGTCAGTTTGGTACAAATCCTTTTGGCAGCGGTTTTTCACCTATCCACTGTAAAGGTGAGTCCTCCACCCCCCATATGCTGATTTCCACAAATAATCATCAAATGTGTGACAGCTGTTGTTTCCAGGACGCACGTGTCATATAAACGCTGGCCTACATCTTTATATCTCACGCATCATAAAATTAGACACGTGTGTTTATTTGTGTTGCCAAAAAACATGCTGGCTGTTAATGAAATCTAACCTAATCCAAGTATTTTTTAAATGTTTTATTTCTGTTTCTATATAAACAACCTTGTCACATTTTGCGCCTTTTATTCAACTCCAACCTATTATTATTATTTTTTGACGTAGATTCGAACACACCCCCGCCAAAATGTGCATCACATATATTTTGGTTTTGTGCGTCACGATTTTCCTACTGTGATGCATTTTTCATCTCCTCGTGTTTTGCGTCACGGATGCGTAATAATCGACGGGACAAACCATTAAAGTTGTGATTTGGTTGTAATAAACGATCACCTGCACGCGGGATTAACGGCGTGCCCGGTGTGTCATCCAAGAAAACGCACAAGTCTGACAGGGTTTATTTGAAGAGATTTCATGAAAGGGGCGCGGGGGGTTCCACGGACCCGCTTTTGAGACCCGGGTTCGCGCTGCAGGATGCCCGCCTCGTTCCCACACACGCCGATGCGCTTTTCTCACGCAATCTCTGCGCCGGTTACAGCAGCGGCCACGTCAGGTGAACGAACGCAGACGCGCAGGGATGCGCTTCAGGCGCAGTCCGGGCGTTTTTTAACGCGCGCTACGGCGACTGTTGCGCCACAGATCAATGTGTAAAAGGAAAATAAGGACTGTTAAATGCTCTCCGCTGTAGAAGTTAATGAGACAGAGGCTGTTTGTTTTATGGTGGCATATTTACAGAGGCAGGCGCATGCGCATGAGAAATATTTAACCCTGATTTTGTCTTTTTCCAGACCGCCAGTATTAACAAGGGAATGGACAAGAGTAAAAATGAAGGTAAGTGTTGGAAGAGTCGCAAAAGTATCAAAGCACTTCTTGTGTTTGTGTTCAGGTCAGATGACTATAGGTCCCCCTAGTGGGCATGTGAGGAAGAGCAGTTACAGCCCAAAATATTTGCCTGAAAAGTGTGTGATTTTGACATTTCTTAGAGGCCACATGTGTGTGAGCTGTGATTTGTGTCTCTGTGCAGATGAGGCGTTTCAAAGGCCAGTGAAACGTCTGAATTCGGACTTTGGACTTGGCATAAAAGTGCCAATTTCAAAACAAGACGTGAGGAAGGGCAGACACATGTCATAATTGTTAAGGTTTTGTGCTTCCTTTTTTCATCGTTTGTGGCGGGAGCAGATAGTCAGCCTTGGTTCAATGCCATACACATGTTTGTTTGAAAATGACGCTGTTGGCTGCGTTCCAAGGCTGGACCTGTGGGTGGGTGATGGACACGTGATGTGCGGTGCAGTTTTTAGTGGTCGAGCCCTGGTTTGTGTGTTTGGTGCATAGGGTTAATAGTACCTGGAGGCTGCTGCCCTTCACGCATTGACTCACACCACCTGTCATATGCTGCAATGTGCAGTGACAAATGACTCAGTATTTGGACTGTGGCCTGATAAAGCCATACTGGAAACTGTGGCCCGTTCCTGATTTAGCCTGTTGAATCCACCTGTACTACGTCTTCCTGCAGGCCTGCATGATATGAAAGAAATCTGCAATGTGCAAAAAGCAGTGCTGCAGTGATATGAGATGTGATACGTGAATTAACCTTGTAGATGCCATCATACTGATTCCGACTGACCAGAGGGGGGCTGGTGGTGAAAGCAGTTTATAGCAGTAGAAGTCACAACTGTAGTAGGAATTTCACTACATATATGTATGACTTTTTGAATCATAGTACTTCGTTATTGTTATATGCTCTGTCACATTGTACCTTCTCTAAAATATTGACTGATTCAGACATTGCACTTCAGCGTGTTACAATATTTTGCCGCTATTTTGATTGAACGCTGCTCTGTTATGCAGCACATTTAAGTAGATGTAGTGGGGTTTTTTTTTGCTTTACTTTTCATTGGCGGATGGAATTGTTGCCCCAGTTGATGAGAACAGATCTTTGAGAACAAGATCCTGGTTAAAAGATAGTTAACACCCACTGGAGCTTTATGTCACAGACAAATAAGATAGAAGAGACTTTGATACACGTAGGGTTTATCGACAGTAAAAGAAATGTAGGATATCCGTGGTGTTATACTCGAGGATGATGTAAGACTGAAGAAATCTTTGCAACCTTAAGCAGGAGGCAAAACCAGTTGAGTATGTTGACATGTGGCTGTTGTCTGCTGACAGTCTCGTGAACCAAATCCACTCAGGTCTCACCAAAAGCTCCCTACCCGGGAGCAGGTGCTGGTCTTTTGGTTACTTGTGGTTGCTGGTCTGGTTATTCTGGAGCCAAAACACATGAGCCAGTCATAATAAGTGCTCCATTGTGGTTAAAATTAATAAAAAAATCACGCGCTGCTTTTGGTTCGGCCTGATTTTGATTTGTTTTATTGGACTGAGACTTGATGTGGTCTCAGTGTAAATACTGAGTCAGAGATCTCCCCATTTCCAGGAACCCATTTGTGTCATAGCCGTTTGAAAATAAACACATTGAGCTAATTGGCGCACAGTCAGTGTGTAGCTTTAGTCCAGAGACAGGGCTCGCACCGGGGTGGGCTCCTGGGGTCACATGTCAGAGGTGAACCCTGGCGCCACAGTGCCTGAGTTCATGGCAGCTCTGACAAACCAGGGGTCAGGAGTTAGCCAGGGGTCGCTGGGAACCTTTACGGACTGTAGGATGGATTATTCTGGGCTGCACAGTGGATGGAAACGCAGCGCGGCGGATCACAACGCTGAGAAAATGTCTAGGCTTCGGTAAAGTCGTAAAGCTGGGATTCTAGTGTTATCTGATGTGGTTTTCACATGTCTCTTATCGGCTCACTGTTTTGGTCTTTGATGGCTTCACATTTGTCAGATCTTTGCTCCTGCATCACCTCACTTATTATTCTCTGGGTACAAGTTCATTTTATTCAAACTGGTACCAACACTTGCAGGTGATTTTGCTGTTGTGTCTTCAGTCTAAAGTGAATTTGCTGAAGAATCGCCCATGTTTATTGGCACAACATTGCTTTTCATGCCCATTTTGTGTTGTCTGCATGTTATTTTTTGTGATCTTTGGATAATCAGAATGAGCGAACTTGCTTTCCCAGTTACATCCATTTCCGTCCAGTCTGCTTCCATCCCTGACTTAAGCTAGGATTATGGAAAAGACTGGACATTAAATGCTAAGATTGTTATATGTAGCTCTTCCAATAACTTCTCATGAAGGCTCTAAAGACTGAAATGAAACCCGGTGTCCTTGCTCTTGTGTTTTAGTCATCCCTCTCCTGGAAGTCATCACAAAGAGTCAGTGTCAGCCCAGGGAGATGCTGGTGGACATCTTCCAGGAGTATTCAGAGGACACGGAACACACCTACATCCCTTCATGTGTCGTCCTGAACCGCTGCGGAGGTTGCTGCGGCGACGAAGCGATGGAGTGTGCACCCACGGAAACGCGCAATGTCACGTTGCAAGTAAGTCCACGGATGAGAAAACCATATACGCTGGGGCCTGATTGCGTACCACCATACACCCAGATTCAGTGAACAGAAACAGCGGTTAGACTGGACAAGCTTTCACACGTGTGAAACTTGGGGTTTTGGATTGAGATCACAGCATACGGCTGATTTTGTCAGATTAAAAGTCTTGAAACTGCAATTTGGAACATTATTACATTAAAAACATTTGAATATTATCTTTGGTGTAAAGGCACATTTCAGCTGGTGGCCTGTCAGTTGCATCACAGCCACTTTGTCAGCTTTTATATTAGAATGAAAATGACAAAAGGAATACCGTATTCTCCGGGTGGTAAGTCGTTCCGGAATGTTAGTCGCGCGAGCCAAAAAAAGCATAACGAAGAAGACCAGTCGCTCTGCAGAACAGGTCGCATTTGTTCGGGGAACGCGCGTCTTGATGCCAGAAGCGAGAGCTGGCGGCTCGCCTCCCCGCCTCGCCGGGTAAGCGACAGTACCGACGCGTTCGGTGTTAAGTTGATGGCAGCTACGGTTGTTACTGGTAATGTCTACATTTTTAACGCGTCAGATGCAGGGACACAAGCCTAGAGCGACATCTAGCGGCTGTCAGTGTGACAAACACCCTATACTCAAATGTATTTACTATACAAGTCGCTCCGATGCATTTGTCGCTCCCCTAGCCAGACTATGCAAAAAACCGCAACATGTAATCTGGAAAATACGGTATATGGTTGAAATGCAATGGGAATTTTTTTTAGTCAACAGGATTGGTGAAAATAACAACCTGCATAATCCCAAGTTTATACAATGTTATTTGCGAATACAGCTCCTAAATGGCAGAAATGGCATATTTCTGCATATTGCTTAAAATGTTTTAAAGTGTACCTATATTGTGTCTGTATAACATCATTATTGTGAATGAATTTGAGTGCAAGTGTAGATATTTGACAAAAAAGTCACTTTATGCTGGCCGTCGCCAATAAAGTGATTCCACCTTTACTAGTCATGCTCTCACGTGAATACAGTTAGGGTTGGTTACTTTTATAATCCTTGAAACATACACTATAACGGGTTACAGTTTCATTTTATGTCCCTTGCACGTCTGGATTTTTCCACGCCTTCCTGCAGATATGTCGTTTACGCCGTCACGCGGTTTCCAGCCGTGCTACGTGGTCAGAGCGTCCACAGGCCTGACGATACCCGCCGTTCACGAAACGTACGTGAACGTACAGGCAGACAGCTGAGCGGTCAGGGCCGCCGTGTTTAGACTGTGGCCGCAAGGGTTATGATAGAATAAGGCAGTTGAGGTGAAGATGTGGATGACCTCGACTCAAAAAAAAAAAAAATCATGCAGATTTTGTTTAATTCTAAACTCCGTCTTGTTGTGTCCTCTTTGTTTCTCTTCAAGGTAATGCGGGTCAGACCAAAGGTATCGCAACATACTGTCGACTTAAGTTTCACAGAGCATCTACAGTGTGCATGCAGGTGAGACGCCCAACACTTCTCACTCACGGTGACAATGAAGCGATGACGCAAAATAAAAACTCAATAACACTGCTACGTGTGCTTTATTTCAGAGCAAAGCCAGGAGTTTCAGCAAAAAAAGAATAGTAAGTACTTGCGTTGTGTGTATTATGTTAAGGTTTCTGAAGGGAATGGGGGGGATTGGGTTACATTCCTACAATCAACGTGACTCGTTGGTGACACGCTGTACCGGCTCTGAATGAAGGGCGGCTGGTCGAGCAGGCCTCAGCAGATTGTGTTTTATTGTTCATTAAGTACTGTATCATCAAATATGGTGAGAGTCCTTTCCAGTAGTAACAGCTTTACTTTGATCATAGATTGGACATCGAGTGAATATTTGACCCCAAAGCATTCCTGAGACGTCGAACAGGGAACTGAAGAGTTTGTCCTTATTTGACTATGACTGACTAAAGACGAGCATCACTGCAGTTGTTTTAATCCTTTTATTTGTCGTAGCAGCACAGACACGTGGATTTGGCATTGTTTGCGCAACCCTAACACAAAAAACACGCTACTATATATACAATAAAAGGAACTGATAAGATCAGAGGTATATGGCTGTGGTGGATTGGAGCATTTGGAACTGGCTATCAGCTGGAGTCTCCTTGTTCTTCCTTATATCTGTTCAGTGTTGAAGGATTAATTATGATAATACGGGCTGATCACGCATGTCAAAGATTTGACTGACTTTAGACAGAATTTGACATGCATAAAACTAGCAAATGCCGTGAATGTTGGAAGCCTTTTTCACCTACAAGAAATTGGCTGGTGATGCCACAGTTCAGGTTAGTCCGGACGCGTCTCTTGAAGAAGGCGCAGACAAAGTACAGGGCTTTTAGATCCTATCATCGACCCATCTTTACTGGGCTCTCACAAGTTGAGCATGATCTTTTTATGGCAGCGGGTTTACTGCTTTATGGTGCGGCCGTAACAGCTTAAGTGAGCGAGGTGTAGTCGGTTGGCTTCAGACCACCCGGTGCACTCTGGTTCCAGCAGTTGCACAAACCCAACCCCGAGCCCTCGGCTACTTCCCAGTTTAATCATAGCAACAGGTGTCATGCAGTTAACCTATTTTTATTTTTCGTGGTGTAAATAGAGGATGAGCTCGGAGACGTGCCGAGGTGCCGTTGTCCCTTCCAGACCGTGAGAGAACCTACTTGCAGAGTTGACGTAGGGCTGTGTGTGTGTTTGACATACGTACAGATGTGTTTGGTTTGTCCAGGCCACTCGGGTCAGGTGGTTTAATTAGATAAGCAGGGTGCCAAACTGTGCTTTAGCACTTTAAAACCCGACCGGCTGGCGGACGAGAGATGAGATCATGTTAGCAAAGTCAAATCTGTCCGTCATGTGGCTGAACCGTGGCTGTTGGATGTCCGCCTGTCGCTGTGCACGTAGGCAGCTGCTGTAGCCTGTGGCAGGGTGGAGTCGAGGTGCTATAAAGAGGATAAGTTCATTCATTCTATCAGTTACAGGGACAAACGTACATCCTATTACACAGAACCTCTCACTTCGTCACCTCCTGCTTGGTTTCATCAGGTACTGACTGACCTGCCTCTGCCCTCCTTCACCTCCCCTTCTCGGACAGAAGGGGTGAAAGAGAAATAAGACACCGGCAGGATGTCAGAGTGTTCGCCATGACATTCGGACTTACTTTCACATACCGTTGCGGTCAAAGTCATTATAGATTCAAGGTATTTAATAAGTACATTAATAAACAACTAACAAAATACCCAATGTGCGTGTTACCTTTATGTTTCTAGGCCAACGTTGACTCCATTTCTGTGGCATATTTTTGTGCTATCTTTCGAAGCAGCGGTTATCTCTGAGGCTGTCTGCTGCTCTGCAGTGCACAGCGCCGATAACCGTTTGCTTCTTTTTGGAGTTTTTTATCTGTGGCCGTGTTTCCTTTTGTTTCATGATGGATGGCCTCAGTGGCTACAGAAAGAATCAGTTATGATCGTCCCTGAATAAGTTATGTCTTGAGTCATTTTGCTCCTGTATTCATGGGGAAAGTGATACAGAATTGATCCGGATGCTTATGAGACAAAGCATGCCCCCCCCCCCCCTTATCAGCACACACTACGTATCTGATGCAGTCATTGTTGTGTCTCTGCTGTGACCTTCTATCTCATAAGCTGAGCATTTTAACAGATACTGCTATAACTATGGTGTCTACCGCGACTTAAAACTGTCGTATGCCTCAGAGGAATATTACATTTTGAAACTGACTTCATTTCACGTTACAGTGTTCTTTGTAGTTTTTTTATTTTTGTGTTTAACAGTTTTATTCTTCGTTAGTGACTTAGAGTCGTGTTCATTTTCATCTTTGTGCCTTTTCTCATTGCTGTGTGTCAGTCAATCATATGACAGTACCTGCACTTTAACGGTCTATATAATGTGTTCAGTACATGTTCCTTTCATTTTTCTGGGTGTTTAGCAGTTTAATAACCACTAGGTCGCCGGAGACTTATTTTAGGGTTAGGGTCGGCAGAGAGGTTGAGGTCAGGGTTTACATTTGAGTTATGTTTAAACTGATGTCGTTTAGGTTTTATTTCAGCCACTTGTTAAACACAGAAGTTTTAGATCTAGTTCATGCCTCCTTTTGTCATAAACCAAACCCTGTTTAGGTTTCGGGTTCCGTGGATGTGTAGATGTTAAAAAGGTGTGTTGGGTCTTCAGGAGCAGATCAGAAAGAACTGCACTTAACAAATGCCAGCGCTGGTGGTTTAGTGGAAAAGCTGGAAGTCGAATCTGACCCTGTTCTTGTCGACAAGTGCGTATCGTTGGTTAACGTGGAAATGTCGGTCAGTGTGACAGCGAGGGTTGGGTAGGAGTGCAGGAGGATGGAGGGGATACAGGATGTTGCATGAGTGTCTGTGCCTGCCCTTTCTGCAGAATTCGCTCTATAGCTTAGATCTCTCTCTCTCTCTCTCTCCCTTTTTGCTTCCCTTGCAGCCACTGTGCGCCTTGCTCAGAGAGAAGAAAGCGCTTGTTTGTGCAGGATCCTCTCACCTGTAAATGTTCCTGCAAATTCACACAATTAGACTGCAAGTCCAGGCAACTTGAGTTAAACGAAAGAACTTGCAGGTTTGTTTACCATACGTATGCCGAAAAACAACATGCCTCTTTTGTTTTCTCCGCTGCCTTCCCGTCTCTCCGCCTATCTCTGTGCTTCCCGCATAGGCTGGACTTCCTGCAGAGAACATGCATGCTTCTCCCGTGCTTCTCGATGTTGTGTTGGTGTTTGTCGGTGGGAATGTGGCAGCTCTGTGCTTCCCTGCGCTTGCTTTGTCTCTTGTCAGATGCTGCCGTCACTTGGTCCTGTCAACATCAGATTTCCGTGTCGATCATGTCTTGTGATTACTACAGATTTGTTGCTTTCATCCAGCCTGAATGTTTAAGATGTCAGATATAAGTGGTTGTTTAACTCTGTGTGTATCAGTGTAAGAAACTCCAACACATTCCATTCATTAACGCGTACGGCTGTGGATGAAGCAACCACCTGGGTTTCATCAGAAATCAAACACCGACCTGAATCCTCAGGGCAAATTATCCTCATATCCTTAGAAACTGTTTTCAACCTGGCTTTTCCAAAAATGCTTTTAAGATCATTATTTTGTTACGTATAACTCCTTGTGCAATACATTTGGACATTGTATGAGTACTTTGAAAATGACTTCATGGACCCATATGGGGCAGTAACAGGTTTTTGAAACTTGGAGACTATTGAATCCTGTCAGAGGTCCATAAAAAAATATATGTATCCAGATCCTTGTTGATGCCTTAAAGCAGAAAAAGAAGCTGTTCAAAGTACATTTTTCCAAGGTTTCTCTAAAGACACAGTGAATGGAGAAGGTTTTAGAACCATGTTAACAAAACATCCGGTTACCTTCAGAAACATTTCATGGCCTGTTGAAAATTTTATTTTGCTGGATCTTATTCAGCCTGAGCGATGTGCAAGGCTAATGAGCTTGTAGCAGAGAAATGACCCTTGAGATTTTTTGGAGAAAACAGAAACCAACTAATATTTGTTGTATTATTTAGGAATGTGAAGCTCAAGGGAAAGATTTTTACAGTGTGTGGGTATTCTTTATCGCAGTCACTACTCTAGGTTTGACATGATTTGGTAATTATGTTGATATGGATCAGAATTATCAGTGGGGAAAAAAAGGATTAGTAAGAATAATTAATTTAATGTGATAGATTCAGAGACTGAGATTGATGCTAATAAAATCATTTACCTTAATAGGTAGCCTTGAAAAATACCTTGAACAAATCTGTAAGGGAGGCGAATTTCCTTTTGCTTCCAGGAGTTAAACAGATCTCATGTCGCGTGTAACGTATCAATGAAAAGGTCATTAATTAACTGTAATCGTTAACACAAAGTATGGCTGGTAGAGAATTCACTGTCGGTGCCGCTTGCTCGTTGTAGTCATGGTGTGCAGCACGTAACCAAGCAGAGAGGTGCTGCCTCCAGTTAACAAGACCTCCCCTGACCCAACCACTTCCACGACCTCTGACCCCCTCGGGCCCCCCACACTGCACTGATTTAGTGAGCAGCACACTTCAGGGTGGAGTGACCAGTGACGTGCTTCCAATTGGCTGCTGCTAGTTCAGCAGATAGGGTGGAGGAAACCCTGGGTGGGAGGGCCAACCCCCCCCCCACCCCTCCCTCCCATATTAAAAACCTGCATGGCCTCAGAAAAAGACACGCATGAATATTATTATCTACAACCAAAGTCTTCAAAGATTTAAACGTGAAAAATTGACACGAAGAAGCACGCAGAGGTGGAAAAACGTTCTGATCACCCGAGCCCTGAAAACTCTACACCCTCACCCTGTCTACGTCTACTTCCTGTTCTGCCCCTGTCTGTTAATATGTCCCCTTTTTTGCATGAAGGATTTATTCAGAGGACATTGATTTGTAATCACGGCTTTGGGAAGCTGCTCACCCGTTGACCGACTTTTCTCTCCTCCTCCGCAGATGTGAAAGACCGAGAAGATGAGACCGGATGAGGCGGACGACACTGTTATGAAGGAATTCTTTTCTTGGCACAGCACTTTGAAACCTGAGGATGCATTCCGTGCAAGGACACGAAACGACAAGCAAGACTGGACGCTCTGGACGCATTTCTTGCCACCGTTTGTTTTCCGCCTAAAGATATTAATATATATGTACATATACTTTAAGTACATCGACAATGTGTATTGCTGCTACGTAAAAGAACACTTTTTATTATTTATAGCAAAACGAATGCGCCAATGGCGTGTGAATGGGATTGTCTGAGTAGTGGCCTGGTCGTGGGTAGAACTGGGAGAAGAAGCCTTTTATTTTAACACTTCACTGGATGCTGGTCTGCTGTGGATATGAATACTTCAGATATTTTTTGGTAAAAGAAACTTGTGACCACATCTTCACTGAATGTGCAGCGGAAGCCGAACTCGAGGAAGACCGAGACAGGACGGACGAGGAGGGCGGAGGCGAAGAGACGCCCGTTGAACTGGACATGATGACGACGTCGAGCAGTCGGCGTGAGAATAATAGTCCTAACGTGACGCAGTGAGCCGGGATTCGTTGACGTGACGATGCGTAATGTGAAGATGACTTCATCCCCCCTGGGAGGGGTTACGTGGTGAAAGGACAGCTACCGGTTAAGTTTGGAATCTAAAAACATTTTTGGTCAATGTTGAGTGAAGGTTTTGGTTAGGGTTGATTTTTATTTTTCCATTTCTTCAGAGTTAAGCGTAGCAAACTAGGGCTGAGCGATAAGATGATGTTAAATCACAGCTGCTGTCAGTAATTTTCATGAGTATGATTTTTCTTTTTAGCTCGAGTAAAAGTTAAATAAACACATTTGGTGAACTGTTAATTTAAAACTATTTGATGTCGCCACAACAGGACCAATACTTGCAAAACACCAAACATTTCACAAGATTAACCAGAACAAGTCGAACAGTCGTAGTGACGACACACGACGAAGCACTGACCTTTAAATCGGATGCTTCCATTCGTCTACACACTCGTTACATTTACATCTATGAAAATTATACTACATCATTTTATCACCCAGCCCTGCAACGAACCACTGCCTGTGTCCGGGCCTACTTTTTTATGTAACTCCTTCCAGGTGGGGAAAAAACAAATCTGTCTTTCTTTTTGTGCACAGAGTTTATTTTCACATATTGTTTTCATTTCACAAAGCGTCTTCTGACCAGGCTGTCTAAAGGGATATTACTGTACGTATATATGGAGACAAGAGACAAGCTGATCACAGATCAGATCAGCACTCCACTGTAGAAATCCACAACCTTCCAGTCTCCTTATTTAATAACTTTAAGTGTGTTCCAAAGAAACAGTCGTGTATTCACAAACAGAGCAGTTGAGCATTAAGTAAAAAAAAAACAATCTGTATATACTTACTAGATATCCCGCTGTCTAGTACACTACATCTAATTTATAGACTATGTTCAGTATTGTGTTATGATATTTATATACGGCCTTAAGGTCTTTACACACTGGGGTGTTTTTTTGTTGATTTTCATGAGACTGCGCAGCACGAATTAACACGGCATCCGATCATTTACGATGGACAGGGTATAACTAGTGACTGTTTTGTATCGAATAGATAAAGATGGCAAAGGCATTAACGGGCGACACGTCATCAAACGACCGGACTATGCACATGCATCAGATGGACGTGTCCGTTCAGCCGGACAGGAGACACCGGAGACACAGGCTGCACGTGAGGCTCCAGGTGACATTCGTGTTCATCCCGTCAACATATTGGAATCTTTAAAATTTCTCCACACAGACAAATCACAGTGCTGCCAGAGCGAAAGGTTTATTGCCGTTTCGGTCTTTTTTGTCACGTTCCCAGTGCGTAAAGACCTTTAAGGTGATGTTTGTCCTCCTCTCCTGTCAATCAGAGCATTGAACAGAGAACACGACTGTAGAGGCCTTTTCTGTGGGGGTGAAAGGACTGAAAGCAAATGTTTTGACATTCCTGATTTAAACTAAAGCTGCATTTCTCAGCAGCCGGAGGGGGATCACGGTGGGCCTGCTGACCGATAGAAACCCCAGTCGAACATGTGTGTGAAATGATGCGCCAACACAGGTGTTTTTCATCTTGGACTGGGGTGAGGGACATGTGGTTTTGCACTTGAGGGCCCGAAGACACGTCATATTGAGGACTAAAGGAGTCTGGTTGCCGTTGCTCAGCGCTGACCTAATTTAGTGATGGCTAATCAATTAGACTGAGGTGTTGAGTTTGAGGGTGGTACATTGTTTTCTCTGACTGTAATCCAGGCACGAACACACCAAATCCACCTTCATCACTCCAAAGTATGACTTTGTTTTGGTTCCGCTTCAGCGAAACTGTGGCCCTCGTATTAAACTGTTACTGTATGCGTTGTTGAGGATCCACAACAATGATGTAAAGTCCACAGAAAATAGGATATAAGGTTCAGTAAAGTCACAAATGCATTTAATACTGAGTAACAAAGAAAAACAAGTAGCTTTAAAGATCTAATTAAGATTTAAATCCGTCAGCTGTGCAGCCAAATCAGCTAATTATCTGGAGAGTTTTATCCGGAGTAGGTGGAGAATTAGTAATTCATGCAATGACCGGATTTAAGAATTTGTGCACATGAACCCGTAATCTGTACCTTTAATTCCCTTAAGACAATAGAAGCAACTTAGTCTAAAAAAAAATTCAAATGTGAAAAGGCAACGCTTTTACAAGGCTTCAGGATTTATTGTGTACATACGTAACCTTTACATCGAGTCGTAGTAAAAGCTTATCTCCTCGAGCTGCTATCAAACTCCAACCCTATTTATTTCACCTCGACTCCCGCCTGCTCCGTTCATTAACACTGGCCACAGCGCTGCTGTCCACCTCGTATCCGTAGCGACCAGGCGTGCCGCGGAGACACCGGAACGCCACCACGCTGGAGCTCAGCGTCTGCTCTGACGGTGACGCCGGCTGGCTCAGCGCCCACGCCGCTCCCGTCCTCTGATGATCAGAACATTCTATTTGTATTTAAATGACAGACTTTTTTTTGTTAAGTTTGTACAGCCACGCCTTTTTGTTAGCCTATTTTCACGTTAAAATATTTATTGGTGCTGTAAAATTATATGTTTTACAATATTAATCCTCTTCTGTTGTTGTTTTTAGTGTAACTATTAAAACATATTTATTTTGAAAATACACACTTGTTGCTTTGCTTTTTTTTTTCCAGCTTGTTGGGTAAAGAGAAACAAGACTCAAGTAAAAGTACTGTTACTTTATAGCTACAGTATAATGACTCCAGTTGAAATAAAAGTACTCATGAAAATAAGTAAAAGTAAGAGTATTGTGTAAAAAAAAAGTATGTAACTTCTGAGTAACTTCATTAACAGGAATTTATTACATCACTATTTAATGTGTACAGACAGTTTTTTTGCTCATTTTGATTTTTGTTCAGTTTTGTTGATTGTTTTGTTCTTTTTAGATTAATTAACAGTTTTGTTCATTTTTCATTCATTTTGTGGCTTGTTTTTGTTTTGTTTATTTTCTGTTTCTTGAGCACATTCAATTTTCTTAATTATTTTCTTCAGTTGAGCTTATTTTGTACATTTTTCCTTATTGTACTTTATAATATACTCGACCTATTTTGTGCACTTTTTAGTTTTAAATTTTGAATTTTTAGTTTTAAATTTTAGTATTTGTAACTTTTTGCTCATGTGTTAATTTTGTTGCTTAGCTGTATCATTTTGTTAATTTTTGTGATTTGCACATTTTCTTGCTTAATTTATACACTTTTGTTCATTAACATTTTGACAATGTATTTTTTGTGCGTTGATTTATTTTGTTCTGCTTTTTTTATTTCACACTTTTTTTCACTCCTCTACTCATCGAGGTGAAGCAAAATATAACTGAGTAGAAATAGATTTATTTCATCACTAAGAGTAAAAAGTAAACAGCTCCTCGTAGAAGTACATTTTATGGGGAAAAAAAGCTCATCTACATGTAAAGCAGTAAATGAACTTGAGTACGAAACACGTCTCCTTATGACCATTATCGCCATTATGATTATTATTATTAATATTATTAAAACAGTCAAATTTAAAAATTCACTTTCAGTGTAAAAATGACAATGGAAACACCTTTTTGGGTCCAGGCAGAATTACACTAGTTAAAATATTTGTACGTAGGTAGATACAGTATATTTCTTTGACTGTTTTTCTAAAACAAATCAAATAAGCCTTATTATAAAGGTTGTGAAGTAGAAACATCAGAATCCGTATGTATCCCTCAGTTCAGGTGTTTCATTTCGGAGGTCGACAACTTTAGCCTCAAGGTGAAATATCTGAAAGTGTAATAGCACTGATGGCCACTAGGTGCTGCTCCAAAAACACCCCCATAGACAAAAACTGAACATTACTGGTAATTAAAAATACAATAAATAGTCTTTTTTTTCCCTCACTGAGTCATTCTGGAGTCATGTGTTCTATTTGGTAGTTGGTTTTGATTGACAGGTGTCAAGCAGAGCCAGAGGACTCAGTGGAAGACTTGTCCATCACTGTGGCCTCAGATGTGGTCAAAGTGCTCCGAGATGTCTGGGCTGCAGAGGTGGGCGAGGTCGGACCTGACTTCCTGAAGGATCTGGATGTCGTGGAGCTGTCGTGGTTGAGACGCCTCTTGATTGAGCAGTCGATCGACGTTCATCCATCCACGGTCGTGACAAAGAGAATAAAATTCCGGATACAATGAGTTTTCTTCGCAGGGTGGCTGTGGCTCCTCCACATCGAGAAGAGCCAGTTGTGGTTGCTGGGGCATCTTATCGGGATGCCTCCTGGACGCCTCCCTGGTTAAGTATTTTAGGTATGTCCAACTGTGCCAAGGCCCTGGGGCAGACCCAGGACTCACCAGAGGGACTATGTCTCTTGGACGGCCTTGGAACACCTGGGGGTCTTCCCAGAGGAGATGGAGGAGATGACTGGGGAGAGGGAAGTCTGGAATTCTCCACTTAAGCTGCTGCGCCTGTGAACAAAATAAGTGGAAGATGATGGATGGATGGATGATGTATAAGAAAAACAATGATTTGACTCTGAATATCTATATCCTATCAACTTGCTGCAAAAAGCCCTGAACTCCCCGTGTTCATCCACATAGATTTAGGAGTTGGCTCTAACAAATCCCCTCATCAGAGTCACTGTTTATATTGTACCTTCTAGATTATTGTGAAGTGTATTACTTTTTTGTTAATTCATTTATACAATTTATGTCACTGCGTTTGGAAAAAGATATACTGTAGATTTCCATCTCAGTTCAGATTCAAATGCTCAGCTCGGTAAAAATGCTTCTCATGCTGGCAGCAGATGATGCAACGTGCATTCTCCTGAATTTCCTCAGGTTTTCAGCTTTATCCAGGTTAAACATTTTAATCTTACTTCCTGCTGTTTGGTTTTAAAGGTGTGGACGGGCACATGACAGTCACTTAAGTTCTTTGGCATCTCTTCCAGCTTTGTTGCCATTTATTCATTCATATTCTATTCATTGTTTCATTATGCAGCGTGCGTGTTTGCATGATAGGTTTTCAAGTTTCACTTAAGTGCTGCCAGATAAATGTTGCAGTTGGCTTAAGCGTCGGAGCCCGTTGGACTTTGTTCCTGAGGCTGAATGACAGCTGACTGGAAAATGTGAGAGTTCCGGTAACGCGAACCCCTGAGTCAGGCGTCATAAAGACAACGTGGGAGAGCTTTGCCACCTCTGAGGTAACACTTAGCAAAAGATTAGGAATTAATGTCATACAAAAGTGCTGAGGCACTTCAACATGCCAGATTTGAGGCATAAATACAGCCTCACTAAGAGCACTGAGTCCTCATGGGACTAAATACCCGTAAGAATGCTGCAAATGATTTGATCTGTGATTAAAAAGGAATTTTAAAAATCAGGCCGACTTTGTCCTCTTGTTCCTGAACTGAGTGAGTGTGGCTGGACTTTCAACTGCTCCTTCATTAAATCTGCTGCAGTTAAAGAGGAACACGGCAGTAAGACGTTCTGTTCGGTCTAAAAGCACTTTATCTAAAAAAGGAAATAAAACAAGATTATCCTACACATGGTCAAATGTTGTGTCCAAGGCTAAGGTTCCAATGTATTTGGAATTCAAAGTCTTTTTTGGTTTCACCTCTTTCAAGCTTGGATTAGCCTTTGAAGACCATGTCTACACCTATAAACTTGAAAATGGAAGATGACCCTTGTCACTTGTCTACGTTGATGCCTGATGCCCCTTTATGTCCAGCTGTCCTTCATTTGAGTTGCTGTTGGGTTTGTCCTACAAGGGAACTGAAGCTGATACATAGCGTGTGAACACGTACTTTGATACTTCCTACCAAAAGAGCATTTCTGTATGTGCATTCCAGCTGCAGATACACTATTAACCTATCTAATTAAAGTACTACGCAACTTGTACAAATATTTGATTTGTATCTGCATATCTTATCTTGAAAGCGTTCCACATATGGTGTTAATACTCAAACAAAGCTGTGCACATGTACAAGGTTTGCATTAACCTGACGTGATACAGACGTGACACACAGTAACGTCACGCCTTCACCCGTCAGCATTTTGTTCATAAATGAACATGGTGAAAAGGCTCTGTTTGCACTTTGTAAATTTCTTGGGGGTGACACGTTCCCTTGGGGTGGCGTCTGAAGGCAGCAAAGTCTTAAAAAGGACAAAATTCTAATTTGAAATGACAGACATTCACATCATAAATGCCTACAAACAACGTTTTTGAAAGGATTTAAAATTTGTTTGTAGTGTGAAGTTGTCATGAACAGATCTGTGATTTGACACAGCACCGACTGGAACCTGTGCACATCATACCCGCACGCTGTATTTTTAATCCTTTTTTTTCCCCTTCAGTCAACTGTAAAGCAATTCTGTAATACTTCCTCTCGAGCAGGATATTCTGCTTCACGCTTTTCCATTGCTGACAAGTGGAAACTCAACTAAAAACAGTCATGTCCATCACTGGGAACTGAACCGGGACAAATCATTGTCTACACATCCAAGCTGTCGGATGAATGAGTCGTTTTATGAATGAAGTGAATAAAAGGAATGAGGAACACGGAATAGGGAAGCAGCAAAGACTGTAAATGGTTCCAACGATGAGGGTGAAAGATTTCAGGAAGTCTGTTTTTTAAATCCTTCTCTTTCTCCAGAAGATAACACATATAGTTTCATTATGTCACATTTGTAAATATGAGCCCCGTCCTCCGCCATCTCAGTTGTCGACACACACGGCACCTTTGTCATGGTTAATATGTCCTCTCTTCTGCACTCGATTAGAAAAAACAGTGGTCCTGTGTTTTGGGGTGACACAAAGTGAAGGTGACACAAAGACGTTTTTACATATTTGCACATCTTTTGTGATGGAGCACAGTGCATGTATGAAAGCTGCATAACTACCTGCACCTTCCATTCTGTGTGAATCTTATCTTTGATGTCTTTGATTTGTACCTCGTGCCGGTCTTTCCTCTCCCTGTGCCCTGCGTATATATATATATATATAATCATATATCCTAATCTGTCCCCCAGCATGCCATGTGTTTGACTGTTAAACCTCGTTCTGTCAGAGGCGCCTTGCGTTTTTAAATCCCACCGTCACGAAGCAGTTGCTCTCTGCAATTTGTCAGGTTTTTCTGTGTATTGTAAGGACTTTACTTTAATAGACACCTGTTCAACCACCACCGGCGGAGGCAGACGGCCGCCTACGCAGAGCCCTGGTTCTGTCCGAGGTTTTTCTGTCGTGTTAAAGGACGTCCTCCATTGAGGTTCTGGCCTCGAATTGTGAAGTGCACGGAGATACAGTGAGCTCGGATTATCATTTTTGCCATACAAATACAATTGAATTGAATTTAATATGAGGAAGTATAGTGATTAAAGTGCCTTTGAACATGGTATGGTTCTGCTGATGTACTGGGAATTTTCAAATACAGCCATGTCTAGGGTTTACTGAGAATAATCTGCACAAGAAAAAAAAAAATCAAGGGTGCACCAGTTGTTTGGGTGAAAATGCCAGAGGTCGGAGAAGAACAGCCTGACTGATTTAAACTGAAATGCTGAAAAGCATCTCTGAATTTGACAAACCGATGACTTGATTTCTGCTGCTAGACTCACATGGCCTGGTTGAAATTGGGCACAAGCAACATGAAGGATGGATCAATCCTGTCTTGTATCAACAGTTCAGTCTTGTGGCACCTTTTGGCCAACAATACCCTTCTGTTAGCAAAGGGGAGCCAACCCGGCACTACCAACCCAATATAATGCCCACCGCCAAGTCTCAGGTTCAAATCAGGCAGCCAGTGGACGTCATAGCCTCATCTTTACTCCTCCTGACCCTGCTAGAATTTTAGCTTCACATTTCTAACACAGCAGGGATCATTGTCTCAATGTCCATCTTTACATGACCTCGAACACTTGGCCTACAGTACCTATTGCATCTAGTATCAGGAACACGGTTTGTACAACCACTCACAGCAGCATGTACTGCTGTAAATACAAGATGAGTGCTAGGGCTCAGAGCTGTCTTTGAAAGAGATATGTTTCTATGGTCAAGGAGGCACAAAGTGAAGTTGACATGGAGGCTAAATATGCAGCAATCTGCAGCCTTATCGCAAGTTTTAATAAACACATATGAAGTATACCCCAGCATTATTCAAATAGATTTATTATATGAAAACATGTTGAGATAATATAATGCGTAGGCACTCAGCAGACTCATGGAAAGGCTGATAGTGTGAGCGCGCCCGTCATGTGTCTGCCTCTTCCCAGTCGTATCAGTCTCACTGGGAGTTAATGTCTACCAGCCCGGGTGAACGCTCTTGCAACAGAAGGCGGTGTGTGCGTGTGTGTGTGTGTGCGTGTGTGTGAACGTGCCTGTATTCGTGTGAGTGTTTGAGAGAGGGAGGAGTGAAACAGATTATAGGCAGCAGTTTCCACTCCCTGCTCCTGCCTCTGATTTCCCTGAGTAATTATTTAAGTAGAAAGTTGACAGTTGAGAAGCTATGCTGAGTTTTGTGTTTGTTTTTCTTTTTTTTTTTTCTTGTGTCAATGTAGCTGTTTGTATAAGAAAAAGTAGTCCATGATGGTATTTGATCGTAGGAAATGTGATCAACACTTCTGAGATGCAACGAGTTTATCAAAGATCTTATATTAATGGCTACGCACGCATCTCATTTATGTTTTCAGTTGGCAAGTCTGACACTAGATTTAGCAACTGTTATGACACCCCCGCTCCAAATAACAGCCCTAGCATTTTTTTTAAGACGAGGAGGACAATGTTGTATTGGCTGCCAAGACATTGCGACAATAAATCCAGACGATGCCAAGGCACGAGGCTGCTTGCTGTCTGCTGGTTACTGTGAGACGCCCAGTCAGAATCACTTCCTTTCGTCTCTCTTTCGGGTTACGAGAAAAAATATTGTACTGCATTTTGAGGCCAATCGAGTTCCTGGACAGCATTTTGGAGCCAAAAACAGGATGTGACCATATTTGGATGAATGGCAGCAGGATTTATGCAGCGTTCATGCCAGGGGACTCGTGGGAAAGCTAACATTAGCTGCTAGCTTACTGATGCGGTAAAACTTCACCATGCAGTGTCAAACAAAGTCATTTTACGGTGTTGTTACTATGAACATACTGAATAAATGGAAGATGCGAAGGTCTGGATTGGTCTGACTGAGCCGCTACTATAGCGACATGTCAATCAAACCCTAGAACGACAGTCATTTGTTGGATTATTGGCTGTAATATCTTCATAACGAAGCAAAAAAAATCACGTTACTTAATAGACGGTCAAAAAAAAAAAAAAAGTTTGAGACCACGATGACCCATGAAAAACATTTATTCACTTAGTATTTTCAGATAGAATCACATGTATCTCAGTGGGAAAAAAAGCTTCTCGGAGCCAAATGATTGGTTCCCCAGTGGCCATGTGGTGGAATTACAACTTAAATTTACTTCCGCATTGGCCTCAATACAGACTTCCACTATTTTTTAAATTGACTTAAGTTCTATTGAATATTACAAGTTTTGAACTTTTATGTTTTTAGTGCCTGGTGTGTCTCATTGATTGAATCTGATTTCTGGATTATTTTGAGTACAGGAAATAATCAGATGACACATGGCATGCTGTTTATTACAGAGTACTTTGGGTTAAAGTAATCAAGGACATTTGCTTTGAAACCATAACCCGTTGTGTTCCTGGTCAAACGTCAGCATGAATATTTTAATTGTGTACAAAGGGAATTATCCCAAAACTGCACTTGACATTTTCACAATATTCCGAGATCAATGTCTTCATAGATTAACAAACAACTAACAAGAACAATAACATATTAACCAGTCTATCAGATATGTTTTTACCTGATAACAGAATAAAAAAAATCTACCGATAACAAAATCAGGCTTTTAAATGCGGTGGAGTGTGTTAACTCAAACTTCAGTGGTGTTTTTTTCTCATGCACATACGCAGGTTGTTGCATGTCTCTTGCAAATACAGTATATTTATTGCATTTATGGCATGTTATGCTTGTCTTGACATCTCTCGGTGCACACAGACTGTACCTTTTCCTCTTATCATCTCTCTTTCTCGTAGCAACTTTGTAGCCAGTTTGTCTTGTTGATGACGGCCTCGTATCCCGGTCGTCAAGGCGTATCACCTGTGATAACGTGAAATTTTTGGAGTGACACGGTGGCCTGAAAAATTGTCCAACTGGACTCTGCATCCCATGAACTGCTGGTAGATTTGTTTCTGAATCTGTACACGCCAGCAAAAAATCAAAATACCCATGTATGCGTTGATATGTGTGTGGGTGAGCAACTTCCAATTGTCTTTGTAAATTAGTTTCCCCTCCAAGTCGGTCATGGTTACCATAGGGGTCACAATGGACTCAGCCAGGAACAGTTCAAAGCAGGATTTGATATTATCAGTTTGGTATACGGCATATTTTGTAGGTCCTGGGGTCATCCTGATGACCTTTTCAGCTGAAAGCCTACCTTGATTCTCCAGTGGGGATGAAGACCAGGACAAGTTCCCATTCTTTGACTTGAATGTGACAGCAACCTCAGCATGGTCATCACTGGATTCCTCCCCATCACTTATTTCTTGGATTATATTCTGTGTCATCTTCAGTTTCTGACACTTCCTCCTCAAATCCATCCTCACTGTCATTTTCGTGGCCTCATCACTGTGGTGACCATCAATTATGTAATCAAGAGCCTCACTTACGGTACGTTGACCTGCCATGGTGCTGCCACACACTGAACTGTGAGCAAAGCCTCAAAAAGTATTATATACACCTAAGCTACGGGAACAGTTCTGTGTTATTGAAATAATGTTGCAATTTTCTATTAGAACTGTCAAGAGTTCTAATAGGGTGTGTGTGTGTGTGTGTGTGTGCATGGATGCTTGTCTGTCCGTGTATGTGTGTGTCCATCTGACAAATGAGGATGTACATAAGTTCAGTTTTTACACCAATTCATTTCTAATGACCGCTCATTTTTGACTCTATCGGTTGTGAATTCTCCGTTGATGCCTTGCCTTTTCACCTAAACCCAAATAAAGTTGTTTCTATGCCTACTAACGACAAGGGAAAAACCTGTAAAAACTGCAGGCAGAAAATGAAGAAGGTGTACATTGCATGTTGTGGAACCTGCACATACTATTTGTGTGAAAAGAGGTGAGAACAGGTTGAGAATTATTTGTTCAGGTTATTTTGTTACGGTAGAACCTACTTGAAAATTTTCTTTTTCCCTGACATTTCCTGCTCACTTACCCTGTTGTCAATATGATCAATATGTGGTACAAACTAAAAGTAGAAAAAGTGTTTATGCATCTGTCTCAGGGAAAAACAAGTCATTCAGAGCAGATGGAGTTTGAGCTTTTTTGACCCCCTGGACCTACTTTTACATCATTTCTGGATGTGAAATAGAAAAGTCTTAATATCAACATAACAAGCACATCCTGTCTCCTTTCAGCCACGTTCAGCCGAGTCGTAAATTCAGCAAATCTTGACTGCACACGTTTTAATTCATACTGTTTTGTGTAAAGTTTTCACATACTGTGCTACGTGACACTAAAAATCAAATACTCTGTACATGTGGAATCTGACTGTTTTGTACTTAGCGGGACCTGAGGCAGCTGCTGTTGAAGCTTTGCGAGAATAAGCATAAAGTGAGACAGCTCATTAATAAAAGACATGTCACTCATGGAAAAACCTATAGATCACGCTTGCATCACTGTACACAGAACAACTCCTTCCCACGTAACAAACAAACCTCGTAAATGGTTTTTGAGGGAACATGATAAACTCTGCTTCACAGAAATTGAGAGAATAAATAAAGCAACAGGAGTCAACACGTTGCTCATGTTACTGTGTCTGCTCTGAACTTATAAACATGTTGTTTCTTCTTGAAAGATACCATCTGCCAAATCATATCTGTATACTCACACCCTTGTGGACGACCGGCTGCCAGCTCTTGTGTAAGACTATCCCCCCCACCCCGAAAAAAAAAAAAAAAAAAAACAGGATGATATGATACGATATGAGAAAATGACGGAATTCAAGTCAAATGCAATAAAATGATGTTGCAGTTTTCGAGCATTCGAGCAGCTGAAGAAAACACTGTTATTAATACGCAACAAAAGGGCTGCAAAGTGAGACCGTAAATACAGTAATGTGATTCCTTTAAACCAGATACAATGGACCCTGGTTAAAAAACAAAGACATTCTGATGGTCACACTTGAACATAGATGGTGATAACATTTAATCACACTGTACATACCTAAAAAAAACCCCTGTGAATTCATAAAAGTAAAAAAGTAACACTTTCCCTGCTCGTCACCCACTGATACTTGGTTCAGGGTGTAAGTTGCATCTAGAACATGATTTTTTAACATGCAATATAAGTATTTTTACACGATGTATGGGGGAAGTCTGGCAGCAAGACAATACTTTGGCTCTGTTAAGTTTAGGCATGAAAACACAGGGTCGGAGGAATGATGAAAATACGTACGTATAAACGAGCACAGATAGAGAACCGTCAACACAGGATTCTTATTCTCTGCCTAACTTTGAGAAAGGAGTTTTAGCTTTAGGAGAGGTCTTACAGAGACTCTGAGCAAGTACTGAAGGAAAAATTTTGTCTCAATTAGGAGGTACCGTAATTTCCGCACTATAAACCGCACCTGATTATAAGCCTCACTGTCCAAAAATGTCACATTTTTAATTTTTT